>CM036617.1:16107212-16401201 GCA_020746105.1 Trogon surrucura | reverse complement strand
GCAGCCCGGCGCACAGGCGGGCACGTCCCCGGGGCCAGGACAAGCAGCGTGGCTTGTCCCGCACGGTGTCTGAACCACTGCCTGCCAGGCCCAGCAAGGTGAGTGCACAGGACACGATGCGACAGGACGCGACGGGACGGGACGGGACGGGAGAGCTGCAGCCCCATCATCTCTCGCGTCCCTGTCCCAGCAGACGCTGCTGGCAGCTCCCTGGCTGGCCTTTGCTGGTGGGAGCTGCCTGGGCACCTTTACAAACCCCCCTCTCTCCTTTCCCCAAGCTGCGGATAATTTTCAGGCGGTCGCAGCCAGAGCTGACACGCGTGGAGCCTCGGAGGGACGCCGGGAGCGAGCAGGACGTGCCGGCGGGCCTGGAAGCCCCTGCCCCTCACAAGCAGTGCACGGGGAAGGCAGAGGGAGCAGGCCTGGAAGCACCGGAGAACAAGCCCAGGGCCTCGGCCAAGGAGGCGCAGGCGAACGACTGCAAGGAGGACAGCAAGGAAGAGCTATGCCAAGGAGAAGATCTCCCCATCGAGAACATCTGGGTCAACAGCCGCTTGTTCCCAGCAGCGTTCCCTGGTGAGCTGGCCACAGCGGCACTGGCAGAGGGCCCGGCACCTGGCACGCACGGCCGCACGGCCTGCGACGCCGAGCTGCTGAGCACGGCCGAGCTTGGCACAAGGGAGAAGGTGGCCGAGGCTGTGGCTGTGATCCTGGGACCCGGAGAGCAGCCCTCGGAGCAGGGGAAGGTGGTGGGGCCAGGCTGCAGCTTGCCCTGGCCTGCCCAGCCCCTCGCCTACAGCTCTTCTTACACCTCACTCATCGCCGCCCTCTCGCCCGCCCCGGCTCGACGACGGAAACGGCGTTCCACCTTCAGGAGGCTGCTCAGGCCTCTGTTCTGCCCCTGCACCCCCTGCTTCTCCTGCGCCTCGCCACGCACGGAGGACGACGATTAGCAGTGCTCCGCTGCCAGCACCCGGCGCTTCCCCTGACATGGCGCCTGGCCCCGAGCTGATACAGAGAAGGAAAAGCTTTTAGTCAGACATAGTCAGACATGCAGCAAATACTTTAGAAAGATACTAACCTTCTGTCGCAAGAGAACTTAGAAAATAGGAGTCGCTAACGCTCATACAGACAGAATAAGGGGAAATGTATTGTCTGTAAGGGCCTGATGGAAACTGGCTGGCTAAAAGCCTTCTAGCAAGCAGCAGCAATGATCTATGTAACAGTTGCGTTGGGAGACGGGTCCGTACACACATTGTAACGCTTTTGAGCCGGAATGAAGGAGCGTGATCAGCAGAACTACCCCCTTGGCCTTGCCCAGGGTGGACTCTGGCCTCCAAACGTGCCTGGCTCTGAGAGTCCCTTGGGAGGCAGTCCTGAAGGGCAAAGGAGTGTAGCAAAGCTGGATGTTCTTGGAGAAGGAACTGCCGGAGGCTCAGGTGCAGGCCATCTGTAAGAGACTGCGTTGTGGTCAATGGCTCAATGTCCACATGGAGACCAGTGACAAGCGGTGTTCCTCAGGGGTCTGTTCTGGGTCCAGTGCTGTTCAACATCTTTGTCAGCGACATGGACGACGGCATTGAGTGCACCCTCAGCAAGTTTGCCAACGACACCAAACTGTGTGGTGCCGTGGCCTCACTTGACGGAAGAGATGCCATCCAGAGGGACCTTGATAGGCTTGAGAAACGGGCCAGTGCAAATTGCATGAGCTTCAACAAGGCTAAGTGCAAGGTCCTTCCCCTGGGTCGGGCCAATCCTAGGCACAAATACAAACTGGGCACAGAGTGGGTTGAGAGTAGCCCCGAAGAGAAGGATTTGGGGGTGTTGATAGACGAGAAGCTCAACATGAGTCGGCAGCGCGCTCATGCAGCCCAGAAGGCCAACCGCATCCCGGGATGCATCAGGAGAAGTGTAGCCAGCAGGTCAAGAGAGGTGATTCTCCCCCTTTATTCGGCTCTGGTGAGACCTCACCTCGAATACTGCGTCCACTTCTGGTGCCCCCAGAAGTGGCACCAGAAGAGGGACATAGAGCTGTTGGAGCGTGTTCAGAGGAGGGCCACAAAGATGATCCAGAGGTTGGAGCACCTCTGCTACGAGGACAGGCCGCGGCAGCTGGGATTGTTCAGTCTTGAAAAGAGAAGACTTCGGGGGGACCTAATAGCTGCCTTCCAATACCTGAAGGGATCCTACAGGAAGGCTGGGCAGGGACTTTTTACAAGAGCATCGACTGACAGGACAAGGGGAAACAGGCTGAAGAATAGATTTAGATCAGATCTAAGGAAGAAATTCTTCAGTACAAGGGTGGCAAGACTTTGGAATAATTTGCCCAGAGATGTTGCGGCCGCCCCCTCCCTGGACGTGTCCAAGGCCAAGTTGGACAGCACCTTGAGTAGCCTGATCTAGTAGAGAGGCGTCTCTGCCCATGACAGGGAGGTTGGATTAGATGATCTCTACGGTCCCTTCCAACCTACTCCCTTCTATGATTCTATATTTCTATGAATGTGCTCATACAGCATAAAATAGTTTTGAAAACAAAACAAAACAAAACAAAAACCAAAAACCGTCAAACTTGACTTGGCAAGTATATGTGTTAAGAAATTGGACAAGTTGTGTCTTTGGGAATTAAACTTGCAAGTCCAACAGGTGACCAAGACAACACTACTGAATTAGCTAGTATTGGACACGTTGCTGAAGGAATGTGAAGTGGGCAATACGTTGAATCAATTGAGAGTGCCGCACTACCATTCCCAATGCAACTACCGTCATAGAAGAAGGGCGAAAGAAAAAAAGAAAGAGTTGCGTGCGCGCTGGGCTGGAGGCGTGGAGGTCTCATTTCGCACTGCGTACGGGGACCCCAACCCCGACAGCAGAGTAGCATTGCCAAGTTCACAGGAGGCAAGATGAATGCAGAGGTAACAGTCATGTTACGGTTGCCTTGGCCTTGGCAGCCTCATTTGCTCTCGTTGTTTTCATATGTGTGCTTTGGCGATGCGGTGATGAGTTTTATGAATTGTGTGGCAGATGTGGTTTTTGTTGCAATTGTTTTGATAGACAAGAACCCCCGTGTCTTCCTAATCCCCCAATGCCAGAAACACAGTTGTAACCTCAATCGGGAACATGTTTTAGTTTTGTTATATCCATTTAGACCACAGATTTGATGGTTAAATTGTGGATATGGTTAACGTTAAAAAGTCAGTACGGTTACTGTTACAGTTAAGTATGCTTATTGGTTGAATCATGAAACTCGAGCGGGAAGAATGAAAGCGCGGCCCTGGAACTGAGAGTTGTAACGGACATTTGCAAGGGCGCCACGCGTTTTATGAGTGAAGGACTGCTCGACTCGGAGAAAACGGACGACACCAACGGACTGCGTTAAAGAAGATGGAGGATGGCGCTATCGGAGTCCAGGACCAGAGGAGCGCAAAAACGAAAAGACTGTTACTTTTCATGTTCTTCAATTTGTTACAGGAGATGTTGCTAAATGCATAATTTAGTAGTACAATTGTTAATTACTATCATGATGTTAGAGTTAAGAATTTTATTATAAATAAATAGTTCGTTTATTAGCATAGCTATTTTTCTCCCCTGCTCTCTCTTTCTCTCTCCTCACTTTCCTTTCCCGCCACCACGGAACACCAGCCCTACAGCCAGCAAAGTTGAGCCACGGCTGGATGTAAGAGGCTGTGTCAAAACTGTTTGTCTCAACCTTGTTAAAAGTCTCTGCAAAGAAGAGACTGTGTTAAAACTTGCTAAAATTCTCCACGAAGAAACTTCAGGGCTGCTCTTTGCAAGGCTTGCACCACTGATAAGCCCTGAACAACAACTTCAGGGCCCAGCCCTGATAAGCCACAGGGCTCCAAGTCCTGAGCAACAACTTCTGGGACTGCCTCAACCACCGATACAGCAGTTGGCTTGCAAGCTCCACGGTGTGCAAGCCCACCGGTCTAACTGCGGATAAGGCAGCTGTCCTACTATCACAAAAGCGCAACGGTGTGCAAGCCCAGAGGTGTACAAATCTTCAAGTCATCCTACGTCTGCAAAAAATGGGCCCTCCGGACACCTATGCATGCCCCACTGACACAGGCGACGCTGCGGGGGCGGTGAAGATCGCTCCTGACAACCCTCATACGCATGCGCCAAACAGGAGGAGGGCAGGCAAAGCGGCTCTGGGAACACTACGTAATGCCACCGGGAACAGCTGTTCTTTGCAGATCTCCCCCACCGAATCGAAACAGGCGGACCTGCGAGGCATCGCTGGATCTCTGGTGGCAGCTACACTTCTTGCTATTCTAAACGTTTTACTGCTTCGCTTTTCCTTTTCCTTATCTTTCTTCCCTATCGCTCTCTAGTGGTTGTTAGTAAATAAAGAGTTTTGCTTTTGTGACATCTGACACCGTTTGTGTCTTACTTTCACCTTTGCAATCAAAACGAATCACCTTGACTCTAACCTCTATCGGGTAAAAGCGGGTCAAGACACCATCCTTGTGTCTTCTTAGAGGCGAGCTGCAGGGGATTGAGTCCGGCCTGGCTGAACAGGGAGCTTTGGCTGGAATCTGGCAGGGGAAAAAAGCAAGTGTCTGACCTTTGGAAGGAGGGACAGGCAGCGCAAGAGGACTGCAAGGATGTTGCGAGTTTGTGCAGGGCTAACGAGCATTTCCATCCTTTATCGGATGTGGGGGCAGAGAGAGTGACTAAGGATGAGGAATATGCCGAGATACTTAATGCCTTCTTTATCCAAGTCTTCCGGAGGTCAGGAAGACAGCAACAGGCAGCAGAATGAAGCCCCCATCATCCAGGGGGAAATGGCTCGCGACCTGCCGCCCCACTTAGGCACCCACAAGTTTATGGGGCCGGGTGATTGCATTGAGGCGCTGGAGCGTGTCCCAAGTGGAGAAGAGAAGCTGGTGGAGGGTTTTGTCGTGGTTTAACCAGGGCTGCTGGCAAGGAAGCCCCATGCAGCTGCATCGGTTTCCTTGCCCCTTGTGTGGAAAGGGACACAGAACTGGAAGGGTAAGAGTGAGAAGAACCTCATGGATTGAGCTAAAAAGAGTTCAATGACTGTCGTGGAGACAGTGGAGAAGAGCGCTCCCATGTTTCTAAAAATGACAAATTCACGCACGTGCCTAAATTAAACAGAAGCGCCTCCAAAATTAAAGGTTCGGGTATCAATTGGAAAAGAGTTAACTACACTACACCCACCCTAGCCAAAGACTAATGATCCGGATCCTAATACGCTCACCTTATAAAAGCGGAGGAGTCTCAATCTCGAGAATGATACGCTCACCTTATACAGATGAGGAGTCTCAACCCCAGGGACAAAAGTCCTTAGGCAGCGTCCCACCTAAGGGGGGAGATTGAGTACCCCTGCCTGCAGAGCCAGCTGCCACGAGGGAACTCCCGCAAGATGGCTGCCGGCACCCCATTTTAAAGCCTCAGTCCAGTTGACTGTGGTCAATCAAGCCATATTGGCCTTTTATTGGCTGCCAGCCAACTTCCTGGGAGTGCCCCGCAGGGTGACGGGTCATTTCCGAGCCAGCCCAGGTTTCCAGAAAATTCTCCGAAATCTGCCTCGCAACTGCTGACTCACAGAGGGGGGGGGGCACTCCCGACCAATGGCGGAAGGATGCACCTGCCACAATAACTAACAAGAATTTTTGTAAAACATTGGAAGGAAAAACACCCAGACCATCAGGCACCCAGCAGCCTCAGCTGCTTCTGCAGCTCTATCCTGGTGTCAGCAAGGGAAGGTTCTGGGGGGGAACCCACCACAGGCCCCCTTAGACCTCTGCCCTCAGCAGCTCTCAGAGCTGCCTGGTCACTGCCCGGGCAGCTGGGATGGTGGGGAAAAGGCCCAGGATGAGCTTCCCTGTGACCGGGGCTGTGGCCATGGCCATGGCTGGGGGGCTGCCAGGGGACAGACAGCTCCACATGCACGGGGCTCTGCGGGGGTTGCATGTCCAGCTGCGGGATGGGTGGCTGAAAACATGGCACAGCAGAGAGAGAGACAACAGTTAGGTTTTTAATATTTCGGATGGAGAGGAACCCCCTTCCCCACCTCCATCTTATCCTCCTTTGCTTCCTCCTCCCCCTCCCCCTTCTGCCCCTCCTCCTACTTCTCCTTCCCCTCTGAAGAGCCCCCAGGGGCCCCAGTCCTTCAGACCATGGGCTTCCATCAGCTGCCACCCCTGATATCCAGGGGGATAACCAAGCCCCTCCTGAGGCCACGCCTGCCCGGGGAAGGGAGCGGGGTTAAGGGCGGGCTTTCCCTGCCCCACTGCGTCATGTGAAGTCACAAAGGGGGGCATTTCGTGACGTCACGTGACGTCACGTGATGTCACAATGGGGGCCACGCCCACCTGCAGGCTGTAAAAGCGGGACGCGCACCCACGGGAGCAGGCAGTGTGCGCTGGGCATTTGTGTCTTACTTTCACCTTTGCAATCAAAACGAATCACCTTGACTCTAACCTCTATCAGGTATAAGCAGGTCAAGACAACTTTCTACTTACTCTTTAGTACAATTTTAAAATGGATGGGACAAAAAACAGAGACATAAAGCAAGGACTGAACATACTTCCCGAAAAACCTGACGCTTAAGGGCTGTTAGGTCTCTCAAACAAGCAGTTCCCTATAGTGCCATTAGGATACATAATTTTCAGAATGCTAACTGGAAATTCGCCGTCTTCAAACTGTTTTCATTCAGCTGGTAGCACCAAGCCCTATGATCCTACCAGCTTGACCAAGGTGGAGTAATGTAATTTGTCTATATATTATTAATTGAAAAACATTTCATAAAATCTGCAGAACTCAGTGGTAGACCATGGCAGCATAGAAATAACAACTGAAAGGGAAGTTTTGGCCAAAAAAATGCTTTCTGTAATTAAGATCTAATAGAACACAAATGCCAAAATGACAATCTAAATCTGGCACACAGAATAATGTTTTCTAATGCATAACACTTTTAATATCAAATTAATTTAGAGCAAAGTTTAAGAAATGCAAGGATAAACTCTGCAGATCCATTTTGCATGGCAGGACTTCAGTGAGTCAAATAAAATCAGGCTGCAAAATATTACTTTTCCTTATCAGCTCTTACCTGAACCTCTTTTAGTTCATCTTCAATTTTTCTTTTCCTTTCTTCTATTTCTGCAGCCTCTTCTGCTATCCGGTGTTTTATCTTCTCCATTTCTGTTTTTTGCTCACTAGCACTCTGTCAGAAAAATAAAACATTTAGTTTTAAAATATACACAGATTTTAGCACTTTAAGTATTTTATTTCTTTTAGTCTTGTTTATAATACACAATACCAATTTTCAATAAAATATCTGAGGCTATTTGATACAAGTTAAGTTGACTAGTTTGCTTTTACTGTGTGTCCTTACTTTACCATGGACAAGATCTGTATATCTATTTTTGAGGCTCACTATGACCTTTTTTCTCCTTGCCTCTGATTTTCCAATCCTTCTCAAGATGTCAGTCCTGCTCTAAAGGTTAAGAGTGACAGCCTCTGCAACATTCACAGTATCTTTCCACAACTGTCTTTGTAGCTGCTCACATTCCTGTTTCTTTCACGACACCGTTAAGACTCTCCTGTTTCTACAGTGTTCATAAAAGCAGCAGCTTTCTTAGAACTATAAGCCTAGAAATACTCATACATTATTGTAAATTTGCACTCATCTGTAAGGATACCTGTCTTATTTTCTGCACATATATTGTAAGCTGTTTGGGCTTCCAACTTTTTTGTTCCTGGATTTGTACTGTGCCTACCATAGAACACAGACAGTAGCTATTAGACATCTCCAGGACTCCTAAGCACTTCAGTATAACAATTAATACTTAGTATATAAAGCTATAATAAAAAGGACCTTATGTATCCCAAAGCTAACAAAAAAAAAACCCACAAAAAAACAGGGCCTGCCAATACCAGTTACAAAAAAAAGTAATGGAGGATACGTGCATAAAAGATTAATATTCTAGGCTCAGTTCACCTAAAGGATACAAGACAACACAGCCTAGAGTTTACATTTTTTCAGTATGTAAGACCTCATTATAATCAGCAATTGTTGTGCTGAGTTGAACTTGTAGCAGTAGCTTACGGATGTATATAAGCAAAGAAAACCTTGAGAGTAATAATAATCTTTCCGAGCACTTAACCCAAGCTAAAGGCTAGGATGTCACTGAAGATCACATTCAAATCCGTAAAACATTAGCCACATAAAACTAGATCAGACTTTTCATGCAAAGTTCTGAAAGTTTTAAAAATTGCCAACAGTACACCCATAAAAATGGCATGTAATGCACCTTTAAAGCATTGTGAACCAAACATTTTCAAAGAGCAGGCACCTACTTTGCTGCATACAGAGAACTTCTTTGTCATTGAACTCCTTCACTTAAGTTTGCTTCAGACTGATCAGACTAAATCAGTGACAAAACAGTGTAGTGAAAACAGTCAGTACAGCTTATCCTACATTTATGATTCCTGGAAGTAGCAATGCAGGATCAATCTTCTCCTCAAAAAACAGAAGGTCTACCTCTGAGCTGAAGAATAAAAATTCAAAGAGTGCTGAATACAGAGATATTATTTAACCTTCTTTGAGGTTAACTTCAGAGGATCAGACCTCATGATATGCATAATTTCTAATAGTCCACAAATTTAAGTTCTAGGATTTGTTACTTAAAATAGTGCTACTTGTCAATATTTTGTTTAAAATTTCTATCCATAATAAACATTATAAAAAGGATCAGTTTATAAAGTTCTAGGAAAACTTTCAGACTAAGCTACAGCAGTAAATACTACTCAGGTGCAAAACTTGCACTGATCTCTTCCTATTCAGTTAACTCAAACATAATTTTTATTATGTAATCCTCTGTCCTGCTGCAAGTTTATTCAAGCCATAGTCCTCTCTCCTGTTGCAAGCTTATTCAAAACTCAGGACTCATGCATTCACTTAGGCAAATTCTTGTAAAATCATCAGGTTGTGCAGCCCTTGAAAAGAACACAAAGCTCAGGTAGTTACGAAGACCAAAAATAGAAAAGCATCTCTTTTTTTCATTTTGATGTAATTCTATAGAACACCTGCATAGATACTGTAATTTCCTGAAGGGCAGCATCAGCCTCATCTTGCTTTGTTTTGAGTAAAATGCTTTGTTCTCCAGCTTTTCTGTTCAGTTCATCCACCAGGGCCTTAGCTTCATTCAGCTTTGAAACACCTGCCTATAAAGTTTATAAGAAGCAGTTATTAAGCAATGAACTTTATATAGATCTAAATGAAAGCTGGTTAGAAACAGTATACACAAGCTAAGAATTATGTAGACTAACATTCTTAATTTTCCAATTTCTGTTTCACATTTTCTCGATATTAGTTACATGTTCTTAGAATTATTTAACCCAAGAACAGACATTGTGCAATCTATTGCTATATCAAAAGGTGAAAACAAAATTCTTAAAATAACAAAACTTTCAGTGGAACAGTAACTAGTACATAATCTTTTTCTCATTAATTCAATAATGTTTTAGTTAAATGATATTACCTCCACACAATTATATCTCCTTTAAAGGCAAATCTACAAAAATTAAACAAATCGAAACAATTTACATTATCCCATTTCTCCATATCTGTACACTCTCTGAAGAACACAGAAGTATATAAAACAAAGCCTATCAGACATATTACTGAGGAAAAAATTTCAACAAAACCAAGAAACTACTCTTCACTTTTTGAGACATTTGAACTATTCCTGTCCTGAAACCACAGCACGAGGAAACGCCAACAGAAGCCAACTCACACAACCATGTTAGCAGCTACAGTCCATTAATACACAACACATTTCCAAATGTGAGAGTATTTTGAAAAGCCATATGTTAAAAAACATTTTAAATGCATACCTGTAGGTGGTTCTGCCTTTTCATTAGCTCTCTTCTTTTACTGTTATTGATGGCACTGTACATATGAAGGAATGTCATATACCTGCTGGGCGTTGCTCCATACATCTTACATGAATCATGGATTGCCAGAAATGACTTCAGAAAATCAGAATCACCTGTAAATCATAACTTGTTACACAGATAATAATATACTCAATCCTACCTCATATTAAAATAACTAAGGAAGATCAACAGAATGTTTTTTGAGATATTAATTAAGGGTATTGCAAATACCACAAAGGATATACTTGGACTTTTTTAGAAAGAAGAAACATCGTGAATTTTTGCTTTCTCCCTTGTATCTGATGACAGGTAGACTAAAATATTTTTCTGAACATTCCAGGACCTTCATTTGTTGAACAGTTTCTCAAAAAAGCCCCAAAATATCACAAAATAAATTGTATTATCCTACAAAAGAAAAAAACTGCTAAAACCTAAGCACATTTAAATGAATGCCTTTAGTAAGTACTGAGGCACAGATTATGTACTATGATCTAGGACAAAGTCGGATGGCAGCACGAACACTAAATCCTGAATTTAGTCTTTTCCTGATGGGCTGGAATCCCTCTTTAAAAGCTATATAACACAGGAAACCCCAAGCAAACCATCATTTTAGATGATCTTGGCTCCAAAACTTCTAAGTGCTACTTAGACCAATGCTTTATAAAAAGTGGTTAAAAGTGCATTACAAAAATGGGTGCTGGCCCTGGTATTGTAGATTATGTTTGACGCCTTATTTTTAAAATGGTTAAATTTGAAGTTTTTTTAGAAAAACAAATTACGCTAAAAAAGCGAAAGGGTATTGCTTACAAGAAATTAGTTACTGAAGATAAAGAATTATTAAAGTAAAATGAGCAGGTCTATGACAAGAATAATGAAAACATACAGACCGAAAAACTGTCAAACAATTGAATGTTGAGGTTGCGAGAAAACATTCATAGAGAAGGAAGACACAGAACAAACTTAAACAAGATGCATCTTAATTAATTTATAGAATTGAATATACGCAGTGATTGCTTGTGACAGAAGACACTGGGTTTTATCAGCCAGAATGTATGTTCCAGACTAATGTTCCCTTGCACAAAATCCCTGCCATGGGAACAACACTGAAGTCTAGGAATAAGCTCGCAAAAACCTACTCAAAGTATCCATGCTATTATCTGCACCCAACACAGGACTGAGTAAGTGCTTAACGACAAGTAATAATAACTAGTGGGTCCACCCAAATATTACCTGCATGTTTTTTCTTAAGTTCCTTACGTGCTTTTCCAGTCTTTTCCTGTTCATTTGATTCATACAGAAGCATTTCAGGTATCTAAAAAGATGAACGTGATTTTTTGTATGAAAATTATGAACAAGGAAAATTTGAGTTAAAATTATAGAAAGAAACCTTCAATCTAGTTTCTCATTTGAAAAGACTGAGTATGATAGCTTTATTCATAATAAGGTATTTACAGAATATTTATAGCATTAAAAATATCAATTCCACCTCTCCCTGGCACTGATAACTTCCTGTTCTCTCAAGCTGAGGAGCTTTTGCTGGCTGTAAGAAAGAGCAACTAATTCTCGGAGGACTCTTATGCAAATAACACAGATGTCAAAGATGTAAAAAGATACACAGCTTTACAGGAAACCAGACAGTCTTGAGTATAACTGTGGCAGGTACAATGCCAGAATTAAACAATAACTATATATAAGTCTTTGAAGACTTTTTACGGTCCAAGAGTGGACTTACCTTCAGATGTTATCAACTATGCAATGTATCATAGCAAAAACAAAATATATTCAAAGGTTCTGGCATATGACTAAATAAGGTTCCATTTTAGAAAAAAACAAAACTACTGAAGTGAAAGTGAAAATACTCTGAAAAAATATTTTTTAACTGTAAACAGAGCTGGTCCAAACGTTTTTGCCAAAACAAACTTACAGTACAATTTGCCATTGAAATAAGGCAGAAAGGGACACTCTGTGCCATCTGCTCCTATGGCTCTCCCAGGAGAGCAACCAACCCCACGGTCCAGGTGGTGAAACCCATCCTGATGAGTCAACGGGAGAGGCCAGACCATCTTACAAGCTAGACCGAGGGGGTTACTGCATAGCAGTCTTGGAACACATTATGGGAAGCAGTGGAAGAGCACTTCAGACTGCACAAGACTTACTATGGGTTGGTGAGGCACCCACAGGAGCTGGCTGCCAGAGGGTCTAGAAGGTCCACGCCAACCGTCTGAGACAGTGGAGTCTAGGGAGTCAAACCAGACCCAGCTGCACATGTCCGTGTGTGTGTGTACAGGTACTTGGATGTGCTTGTGCACGACACAATGGGGAGATCCTAGATCCAAGACCAGCTACGGGATGGACTGGATGTAACCCAGTTACTGGAAGGATCCAGTGTCTGTGTATGTGTGCGCGTGTGTACCCACACTGAAGCTGGGGTGGGGCAGGGGGCTGCGGCATCAAAAGTTTGTACATGTGGATGCCCACAACCGAGGAGACCAGGGGATCCAGAGGCAATTACTGGAGGGTCTGTGTGTCTGTGCCCGGCTGGTAGAGGGATCCACATTCTGCACATGTACAAACTTCCCACTAAGAGCCCTTCACTGGGACCCCTCAGAGCGGGGAACAGGCTGGTGCCAATTGTGCTGCTTGTGTCCGTGCTGAGGGTTTCCATTTGTGGTGTTCTGTGCGGTCACCCGCGCATGTACACGTGCTGTCTGTGTGTGTTCGTGTGTGTGGCTGTTTGAACCAGCCTCACCACTGGTTCGAGTTGGGGCAGTGAAGCTGTGGCAGCCTTGCCCCTATCAGGGTACTGGATTTGACAATCTCTTAACATATAGAACTAATATATGTATTTCTCAAACTTACACTCTGAGCATCCTGAAAAAAAATGCAGATTTGCACCCTACAAAGAACACACTGACTTTCTTCCATCAAGCAAAACACTTTTAAGATTCCAGGTTTACACTGATTCTTAGATCTATAGCAGCAAAAAAGAAACCTATTTTTGAACTAGCTGTCAAGCACAATAGTAACAGCAGATATCGTCAGCATAGTTGGCTTTTTGCTTGCAGTCTACTTGTACTTAATTCTTAAACGATGTTTATTCAGAGTCATAGTAGTCAGAATTTTGTTCAAGTCAGCCCAAAGACAGAATAAAATATAATGTCACTGGTAAAATAACAATCCTGATATTATTAATTGTTCTGCAGAATTTTCTGTCTTTGTAGGACTGCACAAATGGATTAAACAAGCACAGTGAAAATTATTCCTTCACAACTTTAAATATTTTCATCTTATTCAGCATAGCTGATAGTAACTTAAAAAGTCACAGGTTTTAATTCATGCAATTTACCTTTTTCATACTGTTTTCTGACCAGGTTTCCATCCACAAAACCTGACATTTCTTGTACAGTGCTGGATTACTTTCACAGTTTATTGTGAAATTTGAATTGGTAGAATCCATGATCAAGACAACATGCAGATTTTGTTGGATCCCTAAGAAAATGCAACATATTAAATATTTAGTAGATAACAATCTGACTACATGATGGCAGATTATTGCAAATACAACATAATTAACTGTCCTTCAAATACTTACCACAAGGTAATTTCTGGGGAAAAAAAAAGATACTATTACATCACATCACAGCAAGGCAGGAATGTTTATAAACAGAACTTAAACAAATTAGTATCATGGATTCTTATTATGTCTATTACTGTGTTGTTTTCTTTTTAATTTAGAAGAGTTGATAGTATTTAAATAGATACTACTAGTTCTCATTCCAATGAATATAGACCAACGGAACTTATCAGAAGTAGATCCCTTGAGTATGACTGCCAACATCTGTATTCTTTCAGTCACATTCGATTTATTTGTAAAGTATTTAATCTTATTGTTGGTCCAAGGAAAACACAAATGACTAAGAAATGAACCTGTAAACTTAGGATTAGCCAGCACTTACGATTACTCAGAATACAAGGTGATTTCTAGGTATAACTGACAAACAGAAGAAAACTATTACTAGATAAATAAGCTAAACAAACTAGAAGATGATGGGCACAAAGGCCTTCTTCCTTCTGATTAACTTCAACAGCAGATTTTGTAACACCTTTGTAGAACATTCATGGATACAAATTTTCAGACAGAAGAATAAATTGTAAACTGAGGGTTCTGTACCCTTAAATATCACACTGTAATTATTCTTCCTTCCTGATTTTTAATAACTGAAAGTTAAAAAAGCACACAAAATAATGGCCACGTTAGAAATTATTGTCCATTATTACACCACTTTTGTAACTTTGCAATAAAATATAACATAATTCTGTTTACTTACGGTATGTGAAATAGTTGAAAATTGGTCCTGTAAATCCATCTTGCGAAGCTTGATCCTTCAGAGGAGATAGTAATGGTTCTAATTCTTCTATTTTGTATAGTCCAGGAACTTCTCCTATTTCAAGAATGAATTTAAAATGTCAGATCAAATGCACAATAATTCTTCAAATTCCTTTAAGTTATTCCTTGTATCCCCTGTACAGAGAATTTGAACATGGCAGTGTTCACCTCCATGCTTTCATGAGTATCACCCCACGTACTTCATTCTCTTCATTATTAATTATCGTGATTCCATTTGACTTAAAAACTCATTCAAATCTACCCAAAGACAGTGATTCAGTACTGCATAGAAACAAATCAAATCAGACTTTGTCATACACCAGAAAACAGACACATGAAAGAATGTAGTTATCTAGGCCCTCAGACACAAAGGTTTATTTTGGATGACAAGAACGTGGTGCTGTAAGGAGGCTCGGATTTGCACCTGGGGGACAGGAAAACCTGATGCTCTTATCGACCAGCTCAAACTAGTGCAGTCTCAAAAAAATCTCCTAAGTTAGACACAGTCCTTCAATGATGTCTCTGATCAAGGAACAAAGCTAGATAACAAAATAAAGTCACTTTTGTTATTTGTTGTTTTTATCCTTCCACTGTTTTCAGAAAAGTGGGCTTTTAAGTAAAGGACTCAGTCTATACAATCTAGTAAAACACTGGGACATCCCTCAATTTCCATTTTAATTAGAAAAGGGAAGCTGTAGAGTAGAATACATGACCATTTTATTGTTACACCATTAAAAAGACCTCTTTCGAAACAAGTTTCTTAACTTGAAACTTTGAGGAACTGAAAGCGCCTATAGAGTAGGGGAGGTTAAAGGAGAGTTAAGTGAACTTCAAGGCAGGTTTTCATGGCCAAGCACTCTACCTAAAAACTAGTTAACACTTCCAATAGGGACATAGAGTTAGAAAACATCATCTAATTCTGCCTCACTGAGCAAAGTCTGTGTTGCAAAAGCAGCACCATCATCTTTTGGTACTTTGCTCACCTGAAGACAGCAAACTGTTGACCATCTCAAGGAACGTGGAATGAACAAACTGATAGTCTTCTAGCAGCAATACCACCTGCTGTGCTTCGATGCCCGCAAGCTCCATCACCTAGAAGCAGGGAAGACATTTAAATCTCAGTATATGGAATATATGTATTGCTCATAAGAGAATGATAATCTCTCTTGATTATACATTACATACATATTTTCCTCACAGCATCTGTACTACTACATATTCACAAAATATTACTAGGTGATTCAGATACATGAGATATCAAACATAAAGAACATTCTACCTAGAATGTTACAACTTGGTAATGAAAAAAATAATTAAATCAGACTCTTTCATAGAGTATATTTATGCTCCACGTGTGATTCAGTCGTAGAGTCGTATCGCTCCTTTATGTGGGCTTACCTCTCGAATTTTCTGTAGCATTGCCGGGTGTACTGGGAAACCCCTGATGCAAGGTTTGCATTTTTTTTTTTCAATAATAAGTACACTTTCATCAACCACTAAAATTTTACTTGATTCAGCTACTATCCTATTAACTGGCATACGAAAGTTGAGACAGAAAATAAATATGCATAGAAATATGAAAATATTTACATAAAAAAAACTTTTCCAATATTCACATAAACGTAGAATTTATGAAGCCTACAACACTCATAAAAACAGCTCTGGTGTTCAAAAAAGTGGAGTTTCAGGAAATTACTACGAAGAACAGTAGACTCACCTAGACACTGAGAACTTCTAAAAGTCTAGTTGTTCCATTTAGACTATTGACATTTTGATTTTCTTAAAATCTCTTCACACAGCAATTTTGCATCGTTCAAAACTCCCGTATCTGAGGGGAGTTTTTTCTAATACACATCTACAACACTATAAAATGGAAGACAGTAAGTGACTCACGTGTTTAAGATCATTTTTGAACTGCTTCATCTCATAGCCTCTGGAAATTTTGGGAGTAATCAGGACAGCTCCATGCATATGACTAACTAAGGAGGTAACTGTTCGACGACCTACACCACTCCGTCCTGCCAAAAGAAGTGATCCTCCAGGAAAACTTAGTACTCTGTCCACTTTAGACATATAACTGAGGACTTCTTGGAACAGTAAAATTTCTATCTCTTTTTTGTCTCGCCCATAATGAATTATACCCTATTAAAAAAAAGAAAAAAAAAAACAAAAATAAATGTGTTCACTAATAATAAATAAAAGCAGTAAGATACAAAAGCATCCAACATTTTAAAGTTTAGAAAAGAAGGGCTTGAAAGCTTAAGAGACTGTGCTGATATTCATAACAAATAAGTTACTTATGAGACAAAATTTAGATTATCATGTTTGAAATTAGAATTTAGATTATCATGTGTGAAACAGACATGATAACAGCTTGTAAGATTCAGTTATGATCTTGTTATACTTAATCAGAGAATCATAGAATCACAGAATGTCAGGGATTGGAAGGGACCTCGAAAGATCATCAAGTCCAATCCCCCTGCCAGAGCAGGAATGCCTAGATTATGCCACACAGGAACGTGTCCAGGCAGGTCTTGAATGTCTCCAGAGAAGGAGACTCCACAACCTCTCTGGGCAGCCTGTTCCAGGGTTCCGTCACCCTCACTGAGAAGAAGTTTCTTCTCGAGTTTAAGCGGAACCTCTTATATTCCAGTTTCAGCCCATTACCCCTTGTCCTATCAGTGGTTGTCACCGAGAAGAGCCTGGCTCCATCCTCGTGACACTCACCCTTTAGATATTTGTAAACATTAATGAGGTCACCCCTCAGTCTCCTCTTCTCCAAACTAAAGAGCCCCAGCTCCCTCAGCCTTTTCTCATAAGGGAGATGCTCCACTCCCTTAATCATCCTAGTTGCCCTGTGCTGGACTCTCTCCAGCAGTTCCCTGTCTTTCTTGAACTGCGGGGCCCAGAACTGGACACCATATTCCAGATGGGGTCTCACCAGGGCAGAGTAGAGGGGAAGGAGAATCTCTCTCAAGCTACTAACCACCCCCCTTCTAATAAAACCTCATCATTGAAGCCAAATACAATTGTGTAGTCAGAAAAAAAAAGAACGTCTGTCTGATTACTGAGCCTACCGAACATCATTTCCCATACAGTCTATTCTAAGGAGAGGGAGCAGTTTCCCCTCTACAGAAGCAGTCCATCAAGAACTATTAATAAGGGGAGACAATCTCAAAGGTCTCATCCTGAAAATCATTCAGCCTAGCAAAGTTCATGTTTGCAGCTCCTCACTATGTTCATTTTTTGTACTTTACTGTTTAAAAGCATGTCAAATCTCCAAACAATCCATTTGTATTTCTTCAAATAAAAATTACATTAGCAAATCACAAATTCAGAAAGCAAACATTTAATAAAACACTTTGGTACCCAAACAGTACATGAGCATATATGAATATCAGTGTTTCTCAAAATATTATTCATGAAACTGTCATAAAGCTGCAGCATAGGAAGTTCCACAAAATAATTAGGAAAAGCTTTTTCACTGTGAGGGTGATGGAGCACAGGCTGCCCAGGGAGGTTGTGGAGTCTCCTTCTCTGGAGACATTCAAAACCCACCTGGATGTGTTCCTGTGTGACCTACTCTAGGTGATCCTGCTCTGGCAAGCGGGTTGGACTAGATGATCTTTTGAAGTTCCTTCCAACCCCGAACATTCTGTGATTCTGTGAAAATCACCAGCAAATGCGACTGGTGTGCTTTGACTAGAAGAACCTTGCTCCATGAGCTTCCTACTGCTCGTCACCCAGCATCACAAATCCTCCCTCACTTGACCAAATGCAGAAGATTCCTCAAACAAGCAGCAGACTCCACCCTAAACCTGGTGCTCACATGTCACTTTCTGAAAAAAAATGTCTAGAAAAATGGCTGTGAATTCTTGCTGTGTATATTCTCTAATCTTGTCTCACTTTTTGAATAATATCTTTCAGGTCTGTTGAGTTCAGTCCGCCCAGTGGCCTCCCATGTGGTGGTAGTGCCTGTCCGGGTGTGGTGAATGCTTCTTGACAAGCTCCCCAGGTTACATAGAAGGTATCTGTAAAAAAAAAAAAAGGAAACATTTGAAAGTTTAGGTGTTCAGTTCATCTGCTATCTGAGTTGATCAGAGTGATTTGATTAGGCAGTTCCTAAACAAGTATTTTAAGTTTGCGTAGTGTGCCTCAAATGGTTTACCTGCCATATTGTCCAGAACATCTGAGCCCCAATCACTCTGAAACACTTTCACCAAAATATTATCAAATATGTGAAGTTCTTTCATGCCAACAATTTTGTCACGGAACAAACGACATGCTTCATAAGCAACAATTTCCAGTACATAGTCTGCAGTTTGTATTGATGATCCTACAAAATTTAAGGAGAGGATTAACTTTGTAAATTTATAGTAAATTTTACATTTGTCAAATTTTTCCCTTTCAAAATAAATTACATATTGAAAATAAGTAAGTGAAATTACATACCAGCAGGAGAGCATCAGTAAGGAAGAAAAAAAGAAAAAAGTGAACATTATGAAGTGTTTTTCAATAATGTCTTTACAGATCATTACAAGATAAAATGAAACACACTACTAAAACTAGATCTCCAGGTTATTGCCAACATTCTAATGAAAATTAACAAAGCGTTGCACACAAAGTAAAATCTAAAAAACAAAATTGCAGGTAATGAATACAAGAAAATTCAGGAGACTGTTTTAAAAGGGAAGAGAAAGACTGATAACAAACACTAAATGAACAACAAATATCCAAGACAGACTGTATCATAAAATGCCACTAGGAAAATACAAAGCTTCAATATTCTTCACAAAATGAGGAAGGTGAGATGAGTGACTGACATGTCGTTCTTGTTCATTAGTGAAAAAGCATATGCATGTCACCTTAATGACTCTGTGATTCTGTGATTCAGAGACAGCAGTGGAGTCCTTCAACCAGCTGAGATTACCCACTCATCAACCATCAGTGCAGCTATCCCGACCCCATTCATAGAATGGCCTGGGCTGGAAGGGACCTTAGAGATCATTTTAATCCAACCTCCCTGTTGTGGGCAGGGACACCGCCTCTCGACTAGGTCAGGCAACAACGTGAGAACCGAACGGGAATCGAACCCGCGACCTTTGGTGTTTCAAGCACCACGCTCAACCCACTGAGCTAAACCAGCCCTCAATTCAAGATGCATTTACACCACCTGATGATCCCAAAATATAAACGGAAAGCGAGTACAACATTCTTACTGCACTTATACTCTTTAAGCAGCCCTCTATGTAACCCTGTAATTAATATGAGCTAAAACACAATGAAGAGTAATTGCTGATCTTCTAGTAATAATAGAGATTTTAGAAACAAAACCAAGATTATAAAGAAGCCTCTGCTATCCAGTAAAGCACACAAAATTTAATACCTTTACAAATTTATCCATTTGCAAAGTTAAAGAAAGATGAACTTTCCAACTAGACTGCAACTATCAAGCATTCCTAAATCGTGACAATTTTTAGGCTCATTTATAGATCTTTATAAACTTTTACACGGATGAGATGTTCAGATTGTTTTCGATATGTTTAAGGATGGATATATGCTTCTTTTGTTAAGTAGGTCACATGTAATGTGTATCAGTTATAGTTCCAGTCATATCTCCAGGTTTATATAAAAAAGTGTAAAAAAACAGGCATGAGAGGCAAGTCTCTGGGAATCCAGAAGACAAGACATATGCTCAAAAAACCCAAACCCCCAAAAATCCAGAAAAAAATGGTGAGGAGTAGGGGATACACTTCAAGTTCCCAGAGCAGACAATGCATTCCCAGCCTACTAACTTCCCTTAATCTATAAGTAGCTCCCACATACATTTTAAAACTGGAGGGTTTTTTTAATTGCTTACTACATGTTATGGAATTAACCATTAGGCATTTTTCCTCTCTACTGAGCTACAGACAGTTCATAGTTCAGAAGGAGCACCACAAGTAAACAAGTTGTATGTGGAGTCAACAGTAAAACTTAAGAGCAACAATAATTTAGGCCATTTTAGAACTCTTTTAGTAATAAAAAACAAATAAATTACTTACCACCTGCTAAATCATATCTGAATAAACCAAGAACCCACTGAGTAAGAACACATGGTGTAAAAAGGTAATGACTGTGATCATCAACTGTGAATTTTGCTCGTACCTAAAAATGGAAGAGGGGAATGATGTTTTAAAATGTAAAGCTCTTGGAAATGTAGCTTTCAATTTTTTCTAAAATACCAGACACATTAGTTTTCTATTTGGTCTATAAATTTAGATACTTTATCTACGCAGTCTTCGAAAAGTGCAGAGATTAATTGTTTAAACCTTGTTTTCTGACCACAGAAGAATTTCTCATAATTAGAGCATTTCTTGTGTACCATTTTTTGATGCAAACAATGACATATCACCTAAGACTATTACTGCAGTATCATTATACAAAATATAATTTATTTAGAGCAATACCAAATATAAAATGCAAAGGAAATATAAAAATGTACTAAGAAACTACCTAAATCAGCAACACTTAGTCACTACAAAAGACTTCTTACAGAAATCCTGACTATTCCTCCAGAGATGATATTTGAATCTACAAGTGTATCGTTAATTCAAAGAGTAACTGCCTTCATCAGCTATCTGGTCCTAGTGTGATGAGATTTAAACTTAGGTTTCTTAGAATACATTAATAATATCATATGAAACTCCTCCTAACTGGTGCGTGCTAGCCAGTGACTTCAAGTTGTAAAGATCAGTTTTCTATCACGGTTCTGTCTAGATGGGGACAGGCATACGTTTTGGGGACTTACATTAAGCACCTACATCCCCACAGTATCTGTAGCAGACAGCTGAGTGAATGTTTGCCTTAAACATTTATTGGCATTTTACAAATCCCCAGCTTGGTCAAAAATAAGACCGGTTTCTGGCCCTGTGTGGCAAATTGGTAAGTGCCAAATGGAATGTGGTAGAGGGAAGCAGGAAACAGATGCCTTAAACAGCCTTGGCCTGAATATGCACGAGATAAGCAGCCTTGTGAAGGCAGGATGGCCTTGCCTCGTAGCGTATATCCCATGGAGATATGGTCGTAAACCATGAAATGCCCTCCTTCCCTACTGGACATACTGTACATCCACATAAAGAAAGAGTGTAAAAATTGAGGTGGGAAAAAGCAAAACGTTAAACATGAGACAGGAGACAGAAGAAGAGAAGCAGCATGTAGACAGAGTTGAAGACAACAAGAAGTAGTGCAGGACAAGAAGTGAAGATGACGGTATCCTTGAACCCTTGTTGGTAGGACCAACACAGGAACCTGGACCAGTGATCTCTGTCTATCTTTTCGTCCCTCCCTCCTCCCCTTCTCTTTCCTCTCTCTCTTTCTTTCCCTTTCCCCTTTCTCACTAAGTAACGCAAGGCCTATCATACTGTTCGCTTAATTTATACTTATTTTCTTTTTTTGTAATCATGAAGTATAATACTGCCTGTTAGAAGTTGTTATATGTCCTTTTTCCTCATTACCATTAAGTAACACATAACTTGCTGTAGTTTGTTGTATAGCTAGTCTTTTCCTGGTTATCGTTAAGCTATAGTATATTCCTCGTCCTAATGTCTCATGTAACTAAAACCAATTATTGTTAGTCCGATCCATACGTTGTGAGAAATTAATAAATGTTTGTGTATGGACCTTGAGACTTGTCTCACTGTTGTCCACCCATTTGGGAAGTATGAATCTAAGTCACTTGTTCCCCCTTCCTGGGCAGGATGTGACAAGTACCTACCCAAGCAAGGCTGTGTACATGATTAAGTAAAGCAAATACTTAACTGTTTTGCTAGGCAGAAGTCCATGAAATTTTAAGTGGGAAGATAGAATGAACTTTCGTGTCCAAACACCTGTTTTTAACAGTTGAAAATTTTAATAGGTAGTCCTTGTGTGTAAAGGATTACACACTCACATGTCTCTTCTCTATTTATAACAGCATCTATAAGACCTGAGCACATAATAACCTGTGAAGTACACTGTCTCCTCATCCATTAAGTAGGAAAACACTACTATCAATATTTTATAAATTGGGTTAAGGTGCTTGCCAAAACCAAAAAATAAATCTGTGGGAAAGAAAGAGCACTTACTGTTCACTCGGTTTGCCTCAAGTATCTAGTTTTCCCTGAAAAAAAGTAGCTCTAAAATGGATATGAGCATTATGAAAATACATAAACATATATTTAAATACTGATAAACCTTTTTATTCTTTATAGAAAGTTAATTATTTCAAAACATATTCAAAATTCTCCATCTTCTTGGAAAAAGAAATTAAATTTCCATACCTGTTCGTATACTTGAACCATAGATCCTGCTAGCTGATGTATTTTTGGTAAAGAACCCCAAACAGGGTGATTCCCTAGGTTTTTCTGTAGCACAGGTTCCAGGTAGGCACTATAAATAGCTTGCAGTTGGTCTCTTTCTGGATAGCTAGAAAGGGGGGAAAAAAGTAATCATTATGGACTATCATTATCAATTTCTTTATTAAAAAGTTTCAAAGTTATAGATACAATTACTGAGAAATTTCAATGGCCTGTATGTCTCTCTAGTAGCTAAGTAAAATTATCATTTTATTGCAATAGGCCATCCTCAGAAATTTTATATATCTGTAAATGTGTTCAAACTTAAGAACCACCAAACTTCTCTTTAACTCTCTAATTTTGTAACCCAGCGGTACCTTAATATAAAGGTGCAGAAAGCGGTTTACTTAAAGAAATCATTGAACAGGAAACATAACTCAAGCACTTCACTATCAACAGGGAGCTAGAGATCGCCCTGTAGCTGGTTCCTAGTGCCAAGAGGTACCAAACAGCTCGAGATCTGATGATCCCAAACTGTTAGAAAAGATGAAAGACTAGAACTGCTACATCTTCGTAAAGACTAAATAGAGCAAGAGCCCTGTAAACAGAGGCTGAATCAGAATTCTGAAAATCAAACTAATTTCCACATACTTACTCAATTGCACAGAGACGAACAATAGAAGTAAATCTGGAGGTGAGTTTATGTCTTCCTAATGTTCCCCCAGCAGACATGGAAGCCACGATTTGGATGTTTTCTAAACCAACCCATTCCAGATTTTCATCATAAAATCCTTGATACGTAAGGACCTTTAATTATTAAATAAATATTTCATTAAAAGACAGCCAATAGAGTATCGTAACAAAACAAAACAAAAGCAAACAAAAACACTAGTAAAAAATGTACCACTATTACTATTCTCTTAACTGTCAGAGGTGTATTACTCCTCCCAGGTTGGTGTCAGCTGCGAATTTGCTGAAGGTACACTTTGCCGCATTGTCCAGATTATTGATGAAGATGTTAAACAGGCACCGACTTTCAACTAGACTTTGTGCCACTGATCACCATCCTCTCGGCCTGGCTTTTCAGCCAGTTTTCAACCCACCTCACCGTCTGCTTCTCCAGCCCTCACAGCTTTTCTCTGAGGATCTTTTGGGAGACAGCACCAATGGCCTCAGCAAAGTCCAGGCAGATCACATCCACTGCTCTTCCCTCACCCGCCAGGTCTGTCATCTCATCATAAAAGTTTATCAAGTTAGTCAAGCATGACTTGCCCTTGCTGAATCCATGCTGACTATTACTCATTATTTTCTTGTCTTTCATATGCCTACTGCATTATAACTCACTGAGGGGAGCACTGTCTTTATTTACTTATGCATATGAGCCAAATAAGAACGGTATCTTATTTCCATCTGACACCTTCAGATTCTGCCAAAGTACAAACAAAACTAAATACAGACAGAAGATGTTAACTCTGAAAATAATCAATATAGGTATTTACTACGTGCACTACACTAATTCCAGTATACTTAAGTCTCTTTATAACAGACATAACTGTTCACCTGCTGTAGAAAAGCCACAAGAGTGCTTGTTCCCCATTTATCAGGTTTGGGTAGATTGATATCCTTTAAGTACAGCACAAGCCTTTCGCAGTCCTTTGGTCTGTATACTCGCCCCGTGTTTGTACTGATCACAATGCAAGTTTGACTTAATTTTTGTAGAAGATGTTGAGAAGTAGTTTGTGCGCTGCAGTGAATGGTAGCAATCTGAGTGGATCGGAGTTGAGAAAATGCATAATGAAGCAGCATCCTAAAAAACCAAACGTGTAAATACACATAAACCATCAGTAATTTATAAATGCATTAAAATACTGTGCATCCAAAGATATGTAGTTTTTGAATGAAAATGCATATACTACATACTGTATTAATGTAATAGGCGATATATGAGGTTTGCTAAATTAAATGCACTTGCCTTTACAACTGCACTATTTTCCATTCAAACAAAATCAACAGTAGTGTAGTATACAGCTACACAAAACAAATATCTAACCTTAACACCTTGTGTATAGTGATCCAACCCACCTAAACAAGGAATCTAAGCTAGGTGAAAGGATAAGCTAAATTCAGCTGCCTGCACCCAGGCACCCACTGCCTTTTGAGGTGAGACTGGATACTTCACGTGCCTTTCAGCTGTTGCTCCATGACAGCACAGGGTTTCCAAAGGTCCTGTTTCGTATCTAAAAGCCTCATTCAGATGTCTTAGCTGTACAGTGGCAGTCTGAGCTTTCCCTACATATCTTCGTATGAATTTGCCTATTTGTCACTATAAAAGGTTTGTTTTGTTAAGTAACCTAAACAAGTGTTATTTTAGCAGAAAGTCATATGATAAAGCTATTATAATGAAATATTACAAAATTGGTCAAATAGCTAGAAGTATATTCTGCTTGAAATAGGAAATACTTTTTACCCCTTTCCACATCCTTCAGGACCCACAAGAAGAAATGACTGTTTATTGTTAAAGTCTAGCCAGGGTTTAAAATAATCTAAACTTCTCTGCATGTCAGGAGTTTGGATGACAGGAAGTGTTCGGAGATTACTGAAGTCATCTGCTGTTAGGTTTTCAGGTTTTTTCAGTTGATATAGCATTAGCTGTCCAGTGTCGGTGTCATAATACGTATCCAGGGTCTTCCTTGGATCTGGTGGAGATTCTTGCGCCCAACTGAAGATCTTTAAAAAATAAAAATAAAGCTTCTGTTAAATTCATACTCTTAATGATAAGACTTACAATTTCAAGCTAATTTAAAGAATGTTCTAAGAATACTTCTGCAAAACTGAACATTTAAGTCTTCAATTTGACAGGTTTAAGGCTGCCTTTGAAAGTTCAATCATGTTATGCATATGTTTTCTAATTAAGTCCTTAACTAAACAGTAATGTAGTACTCTTTGACATATTACCTTCTCATAATCTAGAGAATATAAAATAAACTGCATTTAGCAAAGCTTTACATAAACTTCTCTTCATATTAGGCAACACACTTAATCATAAGAATGAGATAACTCCTTCACGTCCATCACTAGCTAATTTCAGAAGCCGAGTCTAAATCTTTACCATCTGCCTTGTATACATGTTACAGTTCCAGGCTGTCATTTGGAAGGAACTTTCTCCTTCCCTCCAACACAAAACTCAAGTGTGACTGTGGAGATAACTATCTCCAGGGGCAGCCTTCTGTAGACACTAGGGCCGAGTATACTCTCGCAGTTTTTCAACACCGTTCCCTAGTCCTTGTGTCTTCAGGTACCTACACAAAAGACAGAACCACACCCCAGCACATACAATGCGTGGCTCAAAATTATGCAGTATGAACTCTCTGATGAGGTGCAACAGAACCATCATGTTATTAAGTCAGGCATTCTGAATTAAAAAAAAAAAATAGAAAAAACCCCTCACAAGATGAGTCTGCATTACATATCCACAATGGATTACACACATAGAGTCTGCTGTAGTGGGTCCTTGCACAAAGCAGTACGGACAGAGGCCACTCTGTATCAACCAAAGGGTGCCCTCTGGGCTAGACGCACTTAGCAGCACAATATCTGCCACGTATCTGTGACATATGAAACACTCCTTTACTTCTCAGCTATTTCCCTATAGACTACACAGACTGCAAACAAATCAGAGCACAGATACTCTATTATTGTAAATCTGAATTGCTACAAGACAGAAAATCACTATTCCTACTACATATACTGATAAATCTTAAGAAACTTGCTGAAAAGAAGATAATTACCTCTTTAGCAAACTCTTGCCGTGATTTCATGTTAAGATTGCCACCAAGACCACGTAACAAGTTAATAATAAACTGTCCACGATCAGTACATCCATGGAGGTGAGACAGCCCATTCATCACAGTTCCAACTAAACTTGTTTCTACCACCGAGTCATTCTGTAAATTGCAAGTTTTAGTAGATTTAGTAGATATAAACACATTCCTAAAAATAAATGTGCTGTATTGCTAGCAGACTATTTCTTCTTGCTCTCTGACAGTTCCATAAATTATGTAAAATCTCAACGCTGCTGTTCTAGAAAATTCACTTGACATGAAATTATTTTATAAGCATTGATTTGGAAGATTTAATTTCAGACTACGCATTGATGTAATTTAGGATATGCAATCAGAACTTTCCTTACAGATTTTGAGAATTTATAAGAAATTAACATAACTGTGTATTGGGAACCTTTTCCCATGAACGGATTCTTTATGGATTTTGCTCTAGCACCAAAGGGGATTTGCAGCCTCATGATTAACGTAATAATTTTTCCTCTGCATCCACCTGAAGTTACTTTTAAAATCCCCAAAAAACTCCATGAGTGAAGGAACCAAGAGGGTAAACAATATTAGAAAACAAAATAGGACCATATTTGGTCCCCAAGGTGAGGTAATGCAGGTCTCCCAAACACCAGCTTACTGGCCACAGCAGCGAGGATTTCTCCTAGATAACGCTTTGTGCAACAGAAGCCACTTGTTCAATGCAAATGCAACTCCCTCAGAAGAAGGGGAGACAGGGAAGCATGAGGCATTCTTAAGAAAATCTAGCACACGCAGAACAATTATTTCAATGCACATTCCAAAATCCATATAATGCACAAGGTTTTTTGACTATTCTTTTTAATATTCTAATTACGTATTACGTTTTGCCTATTAAAACTTTTTTCAGTTAAGGTTTTAAGCAGAATCCTAAAGAGCTAAAATTACGTACTTAAATCCAGGACAGATTGGTGCGAGCTGTTAAAGTTTAGCATTCTGAAAAATCAGATTACTTTTTTTAGACGTTTCAATCAATCTTTTTAGGTATCTAGTACTGCATTTCTCTCCAACCTACTACAAGCTTTAGCCAACACTGTGAAACTTTTCAAATTTAAGCCATTTGTTTTGTTATAGACAGTAACTTAATTCTAGAAAGAAAATCTCTTCCCTTTTGCACTTATTACTTTAGACATTGAGATCTTTCAGATCTTTGAAAAATTACAGGAAAATGTCCAGTATAGGATATTAAAGACAGATACTAAATTTCATGGAATTATATGTATTTCATTAGTTAAAACTGTAGTAAATGTTCCAAAACTTTTTGTACAGCAATTAGCTTTTGGGAACTGATAATAACGGTTCCAGTATTAATCTTATTAAGAAAACAAGTATCAAGAAAGCTTTCATAGGAATGATGTCCTTAGTGTTAAACTAGAAAAAAAGACCATCTTTAACAGAAGCTGAAATTTGATTAAGTATTCAGTTACCAACCTTCTTCACAACCCAGTTTAAAGCCTTTTCAAAATAGTCCCCAATCCAATTTTCAAGGTTGTATCTGCATTCTTCAGGCTGACTTCTTAGCCAAGACTTTATCAGAGAATTAAGATCTGTATCTTCATCACTACATTAAACCAAACCAAAACGAGATTCAGAGAAATACATGGCGTCTTCATTTTCACACATAGAGGTTCAAAGGAAAACAAACTTCTAGTGAAAGTTTAGGAAAATTTTTTAACAGGAACTTCTAACCAGTATTTGGGATCTCTAAGGGTCACACACAAACAAAGAATATGTCGTGTCTCTTTCAAAAGGCCTATATAAGCCAAAAGATTATACCATGACAGGGCAGAAGGGACATGTAACCTAAAGCAAACTTCCCGAGTGATTTGCTTCATAAGCGTAAACAAGTAATTAAATTGTTCCATCCACTTTAGACTATCTTTAAAGAAAAGTAAGTATATTTGCTTACTCTAAAAGTATGTAGTACTCCTGTGACTTACCTCAGAAAGATCATTCCCATTCGAGATATTGTAGCAGGAGAGGCACAGCTAAGGTCATGAGTTTCAAATATAAAGTTGACATTTGAGCCAAACTGAATTCTTTCTCCGCTGGGCATAGTCAACAATCTGTTGTCATCCAAAACGGAATTCAAAGATTCAATCCATTCAGGATCAATATCACCATCACAAATTATCCATGAAGTAATATCTATTTGCAGACACAAAAATAAAATTTCGAAGACAAGAAAAACACCTAAAAAATATATCCTCTTGCTACTTTAACGTTATTTAACACTCTTCCTTCATTATTACTTCAATGTAAGCTCTATGAAGATATTATTATAGCTTTACCTTCTGTTGTCTACTTTTGCTTTCTTATCACAAAATTTGGGAAGTATGTTTCAGTGTTCTTGCCACTGAAAGTTCTTCTTACTTTACACTATCCACAAATACTAGCGTAACATTAAAATGTAACAAAAAATAAACAATTCCAGTAATTTAAGCATAATGATGTATAACTCCCACACAAACATACCTCGGGGTTCTCGTACCACTTGTCGAGCGCTGTTTGTAAGCACGCCATCAGACCATTCTCTGGTATCCATGTCAATGTGGCCAAGCAACTGGTGTCGAGGCATAGCTTTGGGATTCATAGTATACGGTTTCACTACTTTGCCAGTTTTGCCAAGTGCTGTCTTTAACATCCGCCAAAGTGTCGATTTCCCTCCGCCACTGGGACCTACAATCACTACACCCATTCTTTGACGTAGTTGTTCATATAATTCCAAAGCCTTCTTGATCTAGATAATGAAAGACATAATGGCTATGTGAAGTGGTAAAGTTAAATCAATTGTGTTCTTTTCTTGTGTTTTTCAAATTTATTTTGCATGCAGTCACTTTGTTTCTGTAATTTTATTTTTGAAACAATAGATATTTGCACAATTAATTACAATTATGATACTAAAGAATATAAAGAAATTTATTTCACGTGCCAGAAGTATTTCACTAAATTATTAGTATAAAGATATCAGTCTTCTTTGGGCATATATTTACCGAGAAATTAATGAACCTTTAGTCACAAAACCTCTTCCAGCTCTACAATAACTAAATATCAGCGAGACACAGATGTACACAATAAAACCAAATGTTCTCACATTTAATTCTTTCCCTGTCCAGAACATTAATTGGCATTTGTATCTGGCTTGAAGTAAACTGTGTCGTCACATGTTCACATCTTCATTTTCCTTGCACTATTTTTTTCAGTTAAACAAATCATCTACCACGCTTCAAACACAAACATTCATCTTTTTATATACATGTAATTAGAATCTAACTAACAGTTATTCTCACTTTTTTATAGAAGATTTCTTTCAAATGTAAACAAAACTGAGTCAAATGATTGTAATGTTAATCAGTTCTAACTCAGAATAACTCGTATTGTTTCATTGCTGTAGCTGACGTTTACCTGGGTGCTTATGATTTCCAAGTTTGCTTCTTCAAAGACTTGTTGTAAAGCTGTAGTTAACTCAGCATACTCCACATCTTTAAAGTCAATGTCAGGAAACACGTCTTTAACCAGTGCATCGAAACGTGCACAGTCGGCAAACGTAAGCTTTGACGTGGTGTTAAGCCGCAGAGCTTGAACCACCATGTGACTTTCGTTAACTGGAAATAAGAGCAAAAAAGTCAGAACAATTTAACTTGGTTGTTGTTGGTCTGGTTTATTTTTCCTTTGGAATGTATCAGCACTTGAGCCCATACTGCTGACAGAGAAGGTGGAATCACAGCACAAACTACATTCCAGTTCTAACACACTTGAGACAGTTATGATGTTGGCCAGAGAGCACACAATTCTTTGGCAGATGCAAACTAGAGTCAATTACAAATTCTTTAAAGTCCTGAGACTATTTGTTATGCCAAGATTTGCAAACCAAGGCTGTCTCTAAAATCTTTCAGACGTACACTGTTTAAGTGCATGGGAAGTCCCAAAGATGCCAAACACTCATCCATCCCACACTCTTTAACATTTAAACAACAACAACTATTTAACAATTCTTTTAAAAAAATGAGTGATACAAACAAGTCTAATACATTTCTATCATTTCTACCTCTCCTTATATTTATCTCTATCAGTCTGAATTTAGTGCCATGTGACAATTTTAGCAAATCTGAAACAGAATAAAAACAGTCTGATGACTGAACAATGGCAACATTAGAGGATCAACTTTCAGATCCGAAACCACGTGAAGAGTCTTTGAGAATCACTCAAAATAGCATTAAGTCCTTTATGGATGTTCTTAGCATACAAACAGTCAATCTAGGATACAACAGTCTTCTGTGATCTCCAAATGAAGGAGCAATTTCACAGATATCTTTTTTCTTTTCTAAACTGCCTACAGATCCACCAAGCCATGGCTTCTCAAATATCCAGTGAATAAGAAAGCTGCACTGAATGATATCTGTGCAATACCCTAAATAATGAAAAGTTGTGCATGGTCAACCTTACTTTCGTGCTTTGCTTCACTTTTCTTCAGCTGATGAAGAAGACTGCCGCAGCCTCTCAAAACAGTCTTCAGTGCTCGTAAACCCCAATCATAGTGCTGCTGTGGTGTCAGAAGCTCCCTAAAGTAAAAACCAGCAACAATGTAATAAGCTTTAAGTGACAGCACCTGAAATTTTTGTTTGGCAAATTAATATGCTCATAACTTGGTTATAGGCAAAAGAGAAACTGGTAAGTATTTGCAGCACCATCTGAAATCTATTTCTAAGATATAAGCAATGACATTTTGAAATTCTCAGAGGGAGCATACTCAGCAGACAATGTATTTATCATTGTCCCTAACATCATTAATTAAAACCTCTGAACTTTGTTCTCTCTCATACGCATACTTATAACCAAATAGTCACTTCCACCTCAAAAAGTTGAAGAGTCTAAATTCGATACAATTCTAGTGAACATTCATACGTTCACATTCTTATCTATTGAGTGTAACAGGGAAGTAGTACTTTGCCACCTTGAGATTATAGCTTCATTCCATATATTTTCACACTTGAACCTGCAATATTTTTATTTTATTCATTCAATCTACAGAGATTTGCATGGCGTATTATTCAGATCTAAGAATTACACTGAATGTAAAACTTCAGATTACTCCAAACCTGCAGTTTTTATGTCTAGTTTTGTTTCTGACACAAAGCTTTCTGCAATATCCAAGTCATAAAATGCTACAGAAAATTAAGAGAAAGTATGTGTATAGACTGCACCTCTACAGTCATACTCTGGCATAGACTAGATGAAGAAGAAACAAAATGGCAGTGAGAGAACCACAAAGATCAATGCTAAAATAGAAGCAGGAGGGAAAAGAATTAGAAAGGCAACATGACTAATGGGGAAAAAGAAAAAAACCTTACCTTGCTAGATTAAAAATAGCCACTAATTTTCTACCAAGTATTTTTGCATCCTTAAAGCCTTCTGAGTACAAAATCACTTCTGCAATGAGTTCATTGTCGGGATGAGTCATAGCAACTGGCCTGAAAAGTTGTTTGAGGTTATCAGGCAGTTTTTGTCTTCCTCCATAACCTTTTCCAGCAGGATTCAGCGTGATAAAAATTCCAGAATTATGATCCATTTCAACCTACCATTAGAAGTGGATTGTAATAGTATATTGCCACATGAAACAGCATTGAGAAATGTTGAGTGGACTACTTTTAGTTGCAGTAGTCAGATTTTAAGGTTGAACTAGCTGTTTATAGACTCTTTTTATAAAAAAAGACAAAAATAAGTTCTGCTGTACCTTTTTGCCAAGCATCTCACATACAGGACTATGTTTCCTCAATGCATGTTGAATTGTCTGAATCTGCATGGATACTGCAGACAATACAGCTTCCTCGAGTCTATTGAATTCATCAAAGCAGCCCCAGGCACCACACTTCACTATGCCCACAAATATGCGCCCCATCGACTTCACATCGATGCCCTTAAAATTAAAAAGAATACTGTCAAAATTCAAATAACAAGACAATAATGAAAGACTGTCTTCCTGTCTACTAAAAAATATGGCATTGGAAAGATCCACAAATTTCTAATGGAAACTGATAAATTATCAAAAGTATTTCTAGCATATAACATTGCCTTATGAAGTAAAGGCCGTTTCCTTAATTATACAGAAGCCTATTCACCTCATCACAGTTAAAGACTAATACTTGTCTTCCAAGAAGTCCACCCAAGGCCTTTACTGATTCGGTCTTTCCAGTTCCAGCTGGACCATAGGGATTTCCTCCAAGGCCCATCTTCATAGCCTGGGCAAGCGTTAGGTAACACTTATCCGTCAAAGGTGTATAGACAAGTTTAGGGGAATTGCCCTGCAGAAACAAAACAAATTAGGTTGACCGGTAGAGAAAAATTACTGACACTGTAATTTCATTAATTTCATTCATACATCATTAATTTGAAAATATAACACAACAATCAAGAATAATGTCTCATTAAGTATATGAATCTGTTTACAATTATGCAGTTTTCCTGATTTTATACCAAGTGTCAAAGTACTGTGACAATTATTTTCAGAATTACAGAAAAGGGGTCAACACAGGTGAAACGGCACTCTGATATATAAAAGGAGCAAGCATATAAGAAAATACTTATATGATACCATAGCTGCCTTCCATACAACTTAAATTTACCCTATTAATACAAACAATGAAAATTATTACCTTATCTTTTAATATTTTCTATGAAATCGCATGCTAAGGACACAATAGAGTTGAAAAAATGGCAACGGCTCGGGAACAACAAGCAGCATGTGTGAAATAAGAAACTGTTTGACATGTATATAAATGCCACCAGGTAAAAATTAAAAATACCACACCTGATATTCGTAAGTATATTGAAGTTCAGCATCTACCATCTGAACGCAACATTTTTGGTCTTTCATGTAAAATCTTAGCTGCTTCTTCCAAGCCCAGTCTTCAACACTGTGAACCTGAGCGTGATTCAGCTGCTTCACCACATCAATATTATGAATGATATCAAGAGTAAGAGCTTTAAGCTTGAGCTCAAGGACTCCTGATTCTGCAAATAACCACACACACACACAAAAAAAATCACACCAGTGTAGTAAGGATACACGTTACCCCATTCTCAAGTTCATTGTGTTGCTCTCTATTACCAGTGGATTTTATTCAGATCTCGTTTCAATCACCAATCTAAAGTAAGCAGCATAAAATGGGATCCTCATAGAGAATGTGAATCGACATGTAACTTCAGTCGTTTAAAAGTGATTTTGCCCTACACTCAACAGGGAGACAGAGACTTTTGTAGAAAGCAATTTATTCCAAGAGTGTTTACGGCTATGTCCACTTCTGTAAACAGTGCGGCACAATTGATCTCCTGAAGATCTGAAAACTGTACTACACACACCCTGGAGATTTTATCCAGACCAATTAGGGTGACGTAGAATGAATGTTCATCAGCAGATTGGGTGCACTAAGTGTACACTGAAAACATATTTTTTAATTTAGTTTCATTTACAAGAAATCCAGTTTGTGTGCTCCTATACCATTGCATGATGGGAAGAAAACTAAAATATGCAGGAATAGTCAGGCAACTCACTTCAAAATCACACCTATCATCCAAATGGAAAAGTTACTGTTAACGTATTATACAATAGATGGAATGGATGCTTTTCTGTAACTGATGACATTTCTCCAATTGCTATAGAAAGAGCACAGAAAGGGAGCTTAGATAAAGAAGCACACTTACAGACTGCTGAAGGTAAGAGATATGAATCCTATTCCTAATTCACATATCAGATATTAACAGTTCACAAATTTTAAACTGGAATTCAATCCAGTAAGCAGTTACACAAATGAGGTAGAAGATTGTCAACTATACATCAAATTGAGTCTTTTTATCTATACGGCATAAGAACCATCTCACCTAACCTACCATATTTTGAATTAGGCATTCAAAGCTCCCCTTCTGGTCAAAAGAGAGTAATAAGCATTCAAAGGCATAATTATTCTAACCCATTTGGACTAAGATTCAAAACAATCACATGTTGAGAATAACTATTTTGTAAAGTTTGCTACAGAGGTACTCAAGAATTATTACCTCAGATGCAGATGTATACATCTAAGATAGAAAAAAAGAATCACCTACACAGTTGTACAGAATATATTAGCATGACATAATGTACCTCAACTGCTCTTTGGCCAGTTCCCGTGAAGTATAACACTAGAGCACAGTTCAGTAGGTGAGGACAATTATCAATAAATACATTAACAAAAAAAATAGTTATTAAAAAAATAACTGCAGATGTTTAAAAAATTATAAAAGCTTCAAGATTATTTTTAATGTAAATAAAAATCCATTCTGAAATATTAAATACGCTAATCTTGGCAGAAATAGGTGGGTAACTATGTAATTCAACTCTATGAACTCAAACCCAGACAAATTTATATAATTTCATGATTACATAATGTTAAATACTACACAACTATATAGTCATTATGAAGAATTATATATTAACAATCATTTTTATACCTGAACTCCCAGCATCTTCTATACTAGTATCAATGCTAGTATAATGTTCCAGTTTAGCCATAAGTTCTAATTCTAATTGTTGCAGATTATGGTCTCTGATAGCACTTTCAACATCTTCAGTGAACTGAATTTGTTCTGCCAAGGAAAGAATCTTTGGAAGAGAAAGTTCAAACATTTTATAAATACAGAAGACATACAGGAAAAAAAGTCTTCCAATTCATTTGTAATCACTTATCATGCCTAATATTTCAAGTATTTTACTGTATCATTTTTAAATGCAGCCACACATTTGCTATGCCCTTAACAAATATAGCCATCTTATAACCTGAACAAATTCAACAAATAATTGAAGTGTCTTTTCCATTAGATGATATATAATAGAATCACAGAATCACAGAATGTTCGGGGTTGGAAGGGACCTTTAGAGATCATCTAGTCCAACCCCCCTGGCCAGAGCAGGATCCCATAGGGCGGCCACACAGAAACGTGTCCAGGCGGGTTTTGAATGTCTCCAGAGAAGGAGACTCCACAACTTCCCTGGGCAGCCTGTGCCAGTGCTCTGTCACCCTCACAGTAAAGAAGTCAACATAAGGTTGAGGTGGAACTTCCTACGTTCTAACTTAAACCCAGTATTTCTTGTTCTATTGCTGGGCACCACTGAGAAGAGATTGTCTCCTTCCTCTTCACGCCATCCTCTCAGATATTTATACACATTGATAAGGTCCCCTCTCAGCCGTCTCCTTTCAAGGCTAAACAGCCTCAGTTCTCTCAGTCTCTCTTCACAGGAGAGATGTTCAAGTCCCTTAACCATGCTCGTAGCTCTCCGTCAGACTCTCTCCAGCAAGTCCCTGTCTCACTTGAATTGAGAAGCCCAAAATCAGATGGAAACTACCATATTGTAGCCATGCTGAGCCCACAGGCAACAGGTTCAGGAGCACCTCTGACTTTTGGTGCCACTGATGTGCTAATACAGAATTTTGCACTTCAACTTCCAACACTCCATTTATGTTCATAGAACCATAGAATCATAGAATGGCCTAGGTTGGAAGGGACCATAGAGATCATCTAATCCAACCTCCCTGTCATGGGCAGGGATGCCTCTCTACTAGATCAGGCTACTCAAGGTGCTGTCCAACTTGACCTTGGACACCTCTAGGGAGGGGGTAGCCACAACATCTCTGGGCAATTTATTCCAAAGACTTGCCACCCTCGTACTGAAGAATTTTTTACTAAGATTCAATCTAAACCTATTCCCCTGTAACTTAAATCCATTTCCCCTTGTCCTGTTCCTGGACACTCTTGTAAAAAGTCCCTGCCCAGCCTTCCTGTAGGATCCCTTCAGGTATTGGAAGGCAGCTATTAGGTCCCCCCGAAGTCTTCTCTTTTCAAGACTGAACAATCCCAGCTCCCGCAGTCTGTCCTCGTAGCAGAGGTGCTCCAACCTCTGGATCATCTTTGTGGCCCTCCTCTGAGCACGCTCCAACAGCTCTATGTCCCTCTTCTGGTGCCACTTCTGGGGGCACCAGAAGTGGACGCAGTATTCGAGGTGAGGTCTCACCAGAGCCGAATAAAGGGGGAGAATCACCTCTCTTGACCTGCTGGCTACACTTCTCCTGATGCATCCCGGGATGCGGTTGGCCTTCTGGGCTGCATGAGCGCGCTGCCGACTCATGTTGACCTTCTCGTCTATCAACACCCCCAAATCCTTCTCTTCGGGGCTACTCTCAACCCACTCTGTGCCCAGTTTGTATTTGTGCCTAGGATTGGCCCGACCCAGGGGAAGGACCTTGCATTTTGACTTGCTGAAGCTCATGCAATTTGCACTGGCCCGTTTCTCAAGCCTATCAAGGTCCCTCTGGATGGCATCTCTTCCGTCAAGTGAGGCCATGGCACCACACAGTTTGGTGTCGTTGGCAAACTTGCTGAGGGTGCACTCAATGCCGTCGTCCATGTCGCTGACAAAGATGTTGAACAGCACTGGACCCAGAACAGACCCCTGAGGAACACCGCTTGTCACTGGTCTCCATGTGGACATCGAGCCATTGACCACAACTCTTTGAGTGCGACCACCCAGCCAGTTCTTTATCCACCGAGTGGTCCATCTGTCAAACCCATGTCTCTTCATTTCAGAGACAAGGATGTCATGTGGGACAGTGTCAAATTATATAAGGTCCAATTATATTCACCAGAAAAGCCCTGCCTGAGCTACGAAGGTTCAGTCAAACTCAGAACTGGAAAGATCCGTAACACAAAATTCCACCAATTACAGTAAGATTTGTAAGAGTAACTATATTCTGGGGGAGGGAGAGACTAACCAGTAGACCTGTGAGGCAGTGACAGACAGGATCACTGAGCAAAGGGCATGGGGTGATGTGGCAGGAAAGGGTCACAAAAAACAAAAAACAGGGCTTGAGCAGGGTCACCTGCAACATGTGCGTGTCAGCAAGGAAGTGCCTACAAGGCATCATTATGGAGAAATCCCCCAAACCCTCTCCAGAAAACACACTAGGGCACCTCTCTAAAATGCCTGTCCACTAGTGCATGCCGCGTGGGGAATAAACATAATGAACTAGAGCTCTCTGTGCAGTTGCAGGGCTATTTCTGCTTATACAGCGAAGCTGTAAAAGTATATTTTAATCAGATACAACAAGGGGTTTTTTTCTGTTTCTAGGTCTTAGCAGCCCTGCATGTAACATTCATTACCAACTAAGACCAAGACTTTATGTGCCATGTAAAAGACTTCAGTATTTCAAATATTTACAAAAGATTTTAAGATATAAATTAATAAAATGGTTTTGCTTGGGGTTATTTTCTTCCAAATCCATACATATACTTCCTTATGAGACTTCAAACAACTTCTCTGGTAAATCTAAGACTACATTGTGGCATTACTGGATCAACTACTACCTGGGAAGGAAAGAGCGATGGATCAATTGAACCTTGTGATTTTTTTCCAGCATCAATACAGTCAATTAACATTTTTTTCAGGGTCTCCTTCATCTCCAAAGCCAAACTGTTTAGCCACACCTGACAAAGAAATGAAAACAACTCAAAAGTTGCATTACAGAATACTTTCTCAAAGACGTCTGAACTACACTTGGATGTGATTTTCTTACCTCCACATCATTTGATAGAAGAACTTTATTTCTAAGTGGCACAGTTTCTCCTTCTACAGACTTCATGGCAACTATGTATTTAAATTCTTCGTCAAAGCTCACACTATTAATGCCTATTAATCAGAAGAAAAGCAATGAATTTATACACTTTTACAGTCAAACAAAAATTCTTTAGCGTCTAGTAGCAGAAAGAGAGAAAAAAAAAAGTCTGCAACAGATTATTTAGCTTTGAAGACCCTTATTTCTAAATAAGTACATTTCAGAAATGAAGATTAATGCTTTACCAGCAAAAAGTTTCTTAAGATGAGATTGGATAACCAGAGGATTTGTGGACTGTCCTAAAATTTCTAATAGGTCATCATCTCCAATGAAATAGAATCTTGGAAATGCTGAGCGCTTCTCCTATATAAAAACAAAATAAATCAGTTTTGTTGATTTAAACTCAAACTTATGGACTTTCTTTACAGAAAACTGTAATAATGCCAGCTGTACCTCCAAAAACTCAATCAAAGATCTCTGACATCTCTGAAGCTGGTCAAGGATGGTAATTAAGGTATTTCTTATTCCTGTCCGGACATTGAGTGATGTTATCCTATTGTCGCTCTTGATATCTGACATAATTGATCTTGACAGAAAAAAAAATGGAATAATTCATAAAACAACCATTACAATTTTAATCTGAATATGACATACAAGAAGTTATGTAAATAAAAATTCAAGCATAGGTTAAGTCGTATAAATAGCTGATATATAACTTCCAGTTTTCAGTATTGATGAAACGTTTCAGATTTTACATCAGCATCTCTCCAATATAATTTAAAAATAACTGCTACGTGCTAAAATTTCTCTACCCAAAACCAAAAAAATTCAATTATTCATTTTCATTTCTTTCTAAGAAGTCATTTTAACTTAAATCAAGATAGATAATGGTATATATCTTTCCATATTTCTAAGATCTCTCTTTTTATCTCCTTCACTTATGTGGAACAAATAAACCATCTGTTTCTTCCAAAAGTCCATCTCTATACTTTCTTAGTGAACAAAGCACTTGTTTTTAACTGGAAACAACTCTTGAAAAAAGAGTTGCATCACCTCTGCTTCTGTTGACAAGACTGATCTTGTCTTTACCTGACTTGTTCGTCATCTTTGATGTTTCCTGTGATTCCTTTCTTCACGTGTACCCCCCTAAATGAAACCAATGGTACCACTTTTATTCAGATCTAAGTCACTGTCACACATCCGTGTCTACTGAATTCCTGCTGCTGACCTTCATTGTTCGGGTATTTTCACCACGGAGAGTGCTCCAACCTGCATGTGTCAAAGACTACAAAAAATGTTGCATTACATAACACTAACCTAAAGTCTTCATCGACTCTGTTAAAACGAGCCTGTTCCTTGGGCAGAGCTCCACGACCAAATATCGGTTCCAAATAGACCCATTTCCTTTGAATTTGGTTCAAATTCTGCAGATACTCATCCAATTCAGCTAATTTTTTCTCCCAAATGGACACTTTATCTTCAAAACCTTTGTAATAGGGAGAGTCCTTGAGTGACTGCAGAAGACAGCGATGATCTCCGACTTGGTTGACCATGTCCTTCCAGTCTTTAATCAGTTTCATAGTCTTGCCTTGGCTATCTTCATAATCTGTTAATGTAAAGACAGCTCCAACTCCCCAGAGTTCAAGTTCACGTAATGCTTCTCTGATTGTGATTTCACCTTGGGCTCGACAATTCAAATCCTATTTAAAAGCGTAAATAGATTTCATTTGAAGCTACAGAACTTGCACTGAACTTTCTATTCAAAAGTGTAATTCTACCTCTATAGTAATAAAAATCAAATATGCATACTCAACAAGATATACTACACAGACATAAAATAAAATATAGTACCTTTATTTGAAGTTATTCATACCTTAAGTTCCATTGATTTTTCTATAATGACATCCGTCACTTTTAGCAGGTCTCCAAATAACAAACCTTCAAGTGTAGTGCCTCGGGGAAGACCAAGAAGGCGAAAGAGATCCAGCCAATGGTCTGCAGAAAGGTGTTCTCCTCTTATGTATTTTAGGAGCGGAATTACCATCTAAAAGAAAAACACACACGTGAATTCATCTTTACAAAAATTTTATCTGTTTGATTACAGAATAACACTCTACTCAAAAAACCCACAAAAATTCGTATCCTTAAACTGAACTTTTTTCAAATCTCTTCAACATTTTTCAGTTTCTGGATTTAATGTTTAGGAGCATAACTCTGAGGAAAATTCATTGCTAAATGTGTATCTGTGTAAACTGCAACAACACTCGTGTTCACTGTAAGGAATTACACGGTTCTCCGAAGTACGTGAAATGTTCAAAACAGTATTAGAATATATTTTATTAAATTGTAACTGATTTTATTATAAAAATCAAACAACGAGCTACAGAATGAAGTATATCACCCAGTAATACCAAAACATTTTTTGTTTTATACTCCTTTTTGTAGTTAGCATCTTACTTTGTATCTGTCTACTTCTTTTTGCAACTTTACTGTCATTACAGTATGTTCTTCCATCTTCCTCATTTTTTCATTCCAGTTAAATAAAAATTCTTCAAATAGATATGTTTTACTCCTGTGTGAAAATCAAATATAAAAAGGTCATAACAACAGAGTATTATAACTACGCACACAAATGCATAAAAAATAAAGTAACAGAATCATACCTAAAAGTAATCCAGTCTTCTTTGGCTTTTTCCTGAAAACCTTGATAAAACTCTTCATACAATGCCCACACTTCTGCACAGCTCTTAATATCTTGAGATACAATTTTTGACAATGAGAAGTCAGGTTCTTCCAATTTAAAATGATGGCATTCTTCACTGAAAAAAAAATATAATATTACTGTATCATATATTACATTATTCCATTATACATTTATGGTTTAAGAGATGGTATCATACAGAAATAATTCCACTTTCTTAAGAAAAGCCATTGACTTTATTGCATAACATTGTTGCCAACTGCAATTTCCTTATAGTCTCCTTCATGAATAGAATTAATAAAGGAATACAAAGGATAACTTTCCTACGCAGCAATCTTCTCCCATATTCACAATCATTTTCCATAAACTTTCATTTCTTTCTCATTTATGAGAAAGGTGAATTACTTTGTGCCTCCAAAAGCAAAGCTTGAAAGAAAATAATTTTTAATTGATCATTTCTTCTTATTGGGTAGAAAGAATATGTTGATTTTGTTTACTATCATATTTAAGTACCAAGTTAAGAATTTAAATTAAAAACTTTGTCCACTCAAGATTTGCAATAAGGAGCTGAGCTTACTGAAAGTAGGCACCTGTAGCAAAAATCTTTTCTTTTTGCACAAGTCTATCAGATAGGACACCTACACAAGAAAAGGGAGAGGTAAGCTCCTGCTGACTTAAAATAAAAGAGAATTGAAGCAATAACTCCCCCTACCTCAATCAATATCCCAAACCTTCTCTTAGTGAGAATTTTCGAAGACAGAATCACAGGTGGATGTTGTGTTGGTGGGAATTGTTTAGCAGACTGATAGGGCTGGGACAAAGGCTGGACTCAATCATCTTCTAGGTCTCTTCCAGCTGATATGATTCTATGATTCTATGATAATCAAGCCTCTAGTGTGCAGATACCCTTACGTGAAAGCCTAAGGAACTTGTATATTTTAATTCCAAAAAACTCTAGAAAAACTTAACTTGAAAAATTCATATGATGTAATCTCAATGAAAAGGACCCTGAAAAACTCATGAAAACCATGTAATACAAATACAGTTAAAATCCTTATATTATCTGTCATGATAAAAACTAGTTAACATTTTCTGAAATAATAATACTGCAAGCATTATTAAAGACTCACACATTAATGCATAAGGTATACAGGGAAATACACATACATCAGCTTTTCTTTCACAGTTTCGAGTTCATCAAATTCTTTTTTTTTCTCCTTCATGATCTGAGCACTTTTCTCAAGCACATCCTGATCACCTGTCTCAATGACATCGTCACTTGGCTTTAGCTGATCCCAGCGAGCTTTAAACTTTTCCAGGTCTTGAAGATATACACTAATACGTGAAACCACATTTCCTTTCATCACTTCAATCTGTAAAGCAAGAGTTAAAATGAAATAGTTCATCTTTATTCTTTTGGTGTGTTTTTTTTTTTTAACGGGGGCCATGAATTTTTTTATGCTGGTATTTGACACCTGTTTATTCAACCCCCTCTACCTATTTAGGCTGCATCTTACAGCAGACAGAAGAATTGTTATCTGTACGGCATACTGGTATCTTCAATAGAACTTCAAGTATGTTCAGCAATTTGCCTGTGGACTGGAATTACAAGACTGTGCACAGTTTAGCAAAGTTGTGTCATTCATCACAATGTCAGAAATGTCAGGAAGTTACTTGACACAGAAGTAGAGCAACATAACACTCATTTCAGCATTAGTTCAACAGAAATTTCACCCGGTTATTGTGTACACAGTATTCCTCCTTCAACTCAGTAACATCGGTAGTAACACTGAACTGAGAATGTTTATGGATTTAAACTAGAAAAGAATCTTTCTCCATACTTACAATAACTTCAACATTTTTAGGTAAAATATTAACCTTTCACCGTTACCTGTTCTGTAATCATAAGCTGGTGGCTTTCCATCATTAATTCAAATTTATCCCATGTAGCTCGTAGGTTACTGATAGTGTCCAAACCTGCACCAGCTACAGTTCGCAGAAGTTTGTTTTTATCCTCAGCCTCTTGAAACAGATGGAAAACCTAAATTCAGATGGATTAAAAATGTGTGTGTTTCTAAAAATCCAGCAAATCCAGTTTATTTAAACTATAAGCAAATACATAAGAATAATCAACTGTCTATGCACAGATTATATACTTACATACAGTTGCTGCTTTAATACTGTTTATAGAACAACATAAAAACACTGGATAAAACAGTAACTGAGCTATTTAGAGAAATTCTAAATCATGATCCTCACATTATCACCAAAGATCATTGAAACCAAGGTCTCAAAATACAGTAACAGAGGTTGTCAGCACTACTTGAGATCCCCTACTCTATCCCATGTACTTTACATCCATTGCTCCACAAGTTATGATCTTCCGTAGGTCCTTGCAGAGATTATTGATTGGGTAAAAGACAGAAAACAGTCAGGAGTAAAAGGCGAGTTCCTGCAACAGGAAAAGATCACCCATGCAGTTCTGTAGGTACCTTTGATGGACTGCTCAAGGTGTTTATAAAAGAGTTGGAACAGGAGGATAATCTGTGTAATGATAAACTTTACTGATGATAGTATCTTATTCTAGGCATCAAAATACTTCACCAGAAGAATGAACTTAGAAGAAACAGTGATTGACAACACTGGTAACAAACAAAATTCACGTAGATAACTGTGAAGTGGTACATATGTGAAAAAATAAATTTTACACGTACAAGTTGAGTTCTTTGCTAACAAGAGCAGTTCAGGATTGACATCTTGAGGGTATGATAGACATATAAAGAGACAATATTGCTATTTCATCATATAAAACCATGTTTGTTCGTATCTTAAAAATTGTACAAAATTCTGTTGGTCCCACAGAAGATTACTGCAGAACCAGAAAAGACTTACCAAAGGGCAACAAGGACGATGAAAGTTATGAGTGGGTTTATGTATAAATACAGATTAGGTAAACTAAACCACCTCAGTCTAGAAAAGAGATGGCTGAAACAGGACACAGCAAAGATAAATACCGGGACTAATTGTTCCCTATCTCTTCCAATGTAAGAATTAAATGGTGTGAAGTTAACAGACGGTAGGTGAAAAAAAAAATTTAAAGGAGGGGTCCTTCATGTAAAGGGTAATCAATTTACACTTTACCAGAGGATATTTTGGATGTCAAAGATGTATTAATTTTCAAGAGACAAGGTAACGTTGTGAAAGAAATCCACTGAGTATTACTATATGCTCAGGAACTGCATGAAACTCAAAAAGATTTTGGATGGAGGCTAAAATTGTGGGAAAGCATTGTATGTGCTACCCCAACTTTATATTTTCCCTAGGCAGACACTTTATCCTACTGGTGGAGACAAAATACTGTGCTACCTATGGCCACTGCACATTCTAAACTAGTTATATTAAATAGAAGATGCCAGCCTAGAAAGCAAGTACATTTTTAAACAGCTGTTGTTCTGTATATAATAAAACAGTGTCCTACCCCTTCCTTTTGTTCACGGAGGTTCAAGTACTTTAAATTGTCTTCTGCTATTTCCTCTACAGTCTGGGGCCTAATCACTAATGTTTCCATGGCACTAGTGAGAAATGAAGAAACATCGCAGAGCTGACCTATATAAAGGTGGAAAACAATGTTATCAAGAATAAAATATTTGTAGCAGTAAATATCCAAGTCAGAAAAATGTCCTGTGATACAACGCTGTCATAAGATACGGTAACGTACGTACAATAGCTGCTTAAAAAATTGCACAAGCCAGTCTTTTGTGCTGCTTCAACAACAATTGCGCATTTCTGTTTACATGTAGCTTTTTTAACATAATCCACTGTGCTTGGTGTACGATTAAGACCACAAGTACCAGAGTCACTTCTGAGAATAAACCATAAATACTTAAGGCATTTATTTATACACTTTCAAAACTTATATAGATCTTTCACGGGTAGAAGGAGAAAACCAGACATTAAAACTGGTTTGGGGATTTGGTGGTTTTGATGGGGAATGTTTTTTTTTTTTTAAAAGAAACTAACTAAAGCCACTTTGCTTTAAATATCGAAAAGATTCACAAGCAAAAGCCTGATTAAGCTATAATGTTGTATTTTCCTAACAATGTAGATATTTTGGTACTGAGAAAGGAGCTACACAATTCTAAGGAATAATACAACTTGCATTAAACAATTCATATTTCAGGCTACGGAAATAATTCATTTTCTGCACCATCCCTGTTACGTGTTTCTTGTGCTGAAAGTTACATTTCAAGCACAAAGCACTGGTATTTCTCAGCATCTAAACATTATTTCATTTTGTCTACCTGTTCCAGGTATAGCCAGACCATCCAAAAATAGTGAAATATTTTGCACTCTTTAACACTCTGCATTTTTATAATCTCAATGACAAGTAACTGAATGAAGTAAGTCTAGATTATTTAAGACTCTCCATGAAGTATCTCAATTTGCGAATTGTTTAATTACAACATTCCATGATGCCTTTTTCAATTACCCTCAAATGTCTAAGAAACTTTTTCTCCCTCCATCACATAAATTTTCCTCCCTGAAATAACAAAGAAACTTTCCTTCAGACAAAAGAAACAAGGAAAACAATTCTCATATGTATCCTTTTACATCTAGAACAGATATGGCGAAAACAAGTGAATGGGAAAGATGCACAAGGGGTCTTAGATTAGGCCTGCAGTGAAAAATTAGTAACACATTACTTTCTGTCATATCCCACCAGGCTCAAACATGTGACACTGATCTCTGCAGCTCACTGTCCCAAAAAATAAAATATTTCTTTTAAAATTTACATTAACTGAAAGTCCAGAAGTACAACAGAAACAAATAATACTATGCACTGAAGTTATTTACCTTGAATAGATTTTCTCAAAGAAATGACAAGAACATCATACAACTTCTGAATAAAATCATCAACAACAGTTTTCACAGGGTTGCAATTAACAGTTATACAATCTATCCTGATGGTGCTTCAAGACAAAAGAATAAAAGATTAAAAAATAGTAAATATAGTAAATATTCAGTAGTATTGAGTAGTATACTTACATGTCATATCTCTAAGATCAATGAACATCTATAGTTTACCCTGATTTTGTAACCTAATACGAAAAAAATTCCCCCATAATTCTAGAAATAAAAGTCACAGTATACTGAGAAAATTACTTATAATATTGAAATATTTATAATCATTATGCATATATATGCAGTTTTATGGGGACTAAGGTCTAATGCTCTGCTCCTCCAAATAAAAAATGGCTTGATTTTATATAACTAATGTCACTAAACTCAAAAGGACTATTTCTATACTTTAAAAGAAACGTATTTTAATTATTTGTACAGTCATATCTTTATATCTCTAGTTTCCATGAGAATTTACTAACCCAATTGTTAAAATATCACCATGTTTTGTAGTATTTCAGAAACAGTCACTAATTTTGAGGGAGTTTCCCACCATATCAAAGGAGGATATTAGAAGTTTTCAGGATAGGTTGTGCAGATAAAAGGGAGAAAGTGTCCAAATATACAGCTGAAGAACAAAAATCTAAACATTTTTGAAGTACATCAATATTTTAAAAACACTTGAAATTATACCTATACCTCCACATAAAAAGAGCATTTTTATTTTACTATTACCCTTAAAGTATCTGGAAGAACACATTATTCAAAGAAAAGCACAGTTCCACTATACCTTGGAAGACGTTCTGCTTCTTTCCCTCTCGCTTTTAATGCTTTGAAGTTTTTTTCCCAGTCCTGTTTGCCAGAAAGATGTGTCTTCACAAGAGTTTCCATATCTACTTGGCCAATTACGATCCATTCCTTTTCAACATTTTTCATGGAAAAGAAATATTTTCCAGACTAAAAAACTCTTGTTACTCAATAATATTGAAATAATTCCACAATGTTTTCAGGCTATATTCTCTTTAACCTTTATGGTCCCTCAATTAACTACAGGTTCTTTTAGTGCAGAAATCAGGAGGCACAAAATCGTTTGATACATTCATACATTTAAGGATCATGAAAACAGATTTTGAACAAGAGTAAAAAGACAGCTGTAATGCTGAGGTTTAAACAGGAACTGTACATGCCTCAAGCTACGTATGTGCTTAAGTGTTTGGCTTAACATGGATGGACTTACTACGCTTTTGCTTACACACCTTGCAGAAAAAGAACAGTAACACACAAATGTCACTGCTCAGTTAATTCTAGAATGTCAGGAACTTAAAATGACACAGTCAAGTATTGAAAATACCTTGAATTGATTAGAAACATCTGTCAGTCTTCTGAACAAATCTTCTGCTTTACTGAAAGCAGTCAGAAATCCATTTGCATTTCTTTCAGTCATAACAGTAAATATAGACTCTTCTTCTGCCTCACTTACTCCCCTAAACTGATTCGGAATGGAGATAAATCTCTTCATTTCTCTATAATATCTAGCTCGTACTTCTTCAAAAGGAGGTCTGAATTGTAACCGGCCTTGCCTGAAACATGAAACAAATCATACAAAAACTGACATTTGAATGTGATTTGAGCCAGAATATTTTCTTAATAAGAGAGAAGAAAATATCTTACTTGAATGTTAGATCAATATTTATTTCTGGTAAATTCTCATTGAGTGCTTCTAAGCCCATTTGATACTGATGTTCCAGAGCTTTGTAAAGTTGATGATTCCAGTGCTGTCTCCAAGCTTTCATATCACGTGACTTGAAACCCTAAAATTTAACAATGTTTATTTTATTTTGTTCCTCAAACCATAATTATAACCTGAAACTGAGTACAGGACAATGTCTGAAGACCAGGATTTTTATAAAATTCAAAGATCTGTTATGCCACTGGAACAGGCTCCCCAGGGAAGTGGTCATGGCACCAAGCCTGTCAGAGTTCAAGGGGCATCTGGACAGTGCTCTTAGTCTCAGTCCTGCAGGGAGTTGGACTTGATAACTCTTGTGAGTCCCTCTCAACTCCAGATATTCTACGATTCATTGACCAATTTGAATATTAGGAAGACCTAGAGCTATTATATTTAATTCAAATTAATAGAGCAAAAGAAAAAAATTAGCCAGATCAAACCAGTTTCTACGGCAGTTCAAGGTAATCACTGAGGTTCATCATTTATTGGTTTATATGAGAGTCTTCAAGGTTACTCGAAAACGCGTGGGACTCTGCTACAAATAAGAGCTGCCTGAATGAGGGATCTAAACCTGTCTCACACCTTTTATTTTCTTATGATATGCAAGCTACCTTTTAAATGGTATTTCAGAAAATTCTTGTGTTTCCACAAATCAGTGTTAACAAATTATATTCTTAAACAAAATCTCTTCTTCAATGATCACAAGGGTCTTTACCAACCTAAATGATTCTATGACTCTGTTCTAAAAGTTGACAGTTGATAAGTGAAAAAATAAAAATGTGGCTTTTTCATTATTTCAGGCACAAATGCATTTTAATTCTAACTTTTATACATTTTATTCTAGTCTGCTTGGCAATCATTCACATCTGTACCCACTTCTTTATTTCACCTCGCATTAATGGCTCAGGCCCAGCCGACGTACATGACCCAAGGTTTTCCCATTTCTTCACCTAACCCATCACCTCAACAAGTGTTGCTCGTCTCCCACTAATAACATGACATAAAAAACATTATCCTCATGCTCCTCATCTGGGATTTCACCTCATATCTGGCATCAGCCAGTACACAGTCAGTCTTCCTGAGCTAGCTAGCAACTCCTTCAGTGAGAATTTCTTCAATCATGCTATGTTTGAGCCTTAAATCGCAATTACTGTTGAAAAGTCAAAAGTTCACAGTTTGCAACATGATAAGAAAACCCTGCCTGTGACTCAAGGCTGGCAAAACCAGTTCTAAGCTCCTGAAGTCCATCTTTCCAACGCTGCTGCTGCCGAAGTAGATCAATATTCATGAGTGATATAACCTGTTAAAAGAATTTTAAAGGATAATAAATACGTTCATCACCATGTAAATGAAAGAAAGGGTAAAGCAGGCTATAGGACATATGATTTCATGGAAAATATACCTTTTCAATGAAGTTTGTGTGCCACTTCCTTAGTTTTCTATTTTCAGTTGAAAGCCGTTCAGCGGCAGCTTGGAGTTTTTGGATATACGCTTCCAATTCTCTAGGATTATCCCATGTTATTTGAGCTTTTCCTCCAGGACCAGACTTTGAATGCTTGAAAACCATATAAACTTTTTGAGGTTTAATGACAGATATAGTCTACCAGCTAACACACAAGAAGTGATAATATGAGAAAGATGGTTTTACTCCTAGTAAAAAACAGAGGATCTCCCTCCCACTCCTGCACTAGACACATAATAATACAGCAAATCAGACATGTGGACCTATCACTATAGCTACATCAACATACTGTGGAAGGATTAATGCCAGACTCCTAACAGAGCTTGAAATACATTCACTGATGTTGAGCCTCACACACACAGGCAGACAGGTTAAGCTGAGAGAACACCTTAACTCCCCACTTCTCTGTTCTGCACAGACCAAAAAACAGTGTGATGCCAATAATCACTATTCAACTTAACCTGTTTATTTTTTCAAACTACGCTGCAAAATTCCACTGACTCATAAGCAGCTTTGGGGAACTCAGTTTCTCTGGGACTTTTATCAAGATTATGGAGGTTTTATGCATTTTGCTAAGTTTGCAGTAGAAAATCAGAACACAAAAGCATTGCAGGTTCCACAGTTGGACCTACTCCTCAAAGATGTAGGGCAGAAAACACATCAAATAAGAGAATGGCTTTGAACATTTCTGCATCATAACTTTCTTGGGATCTACACACCAAAGGAATCTGTGGCACAGTCTGCAGCTAGCCCAATGGAAATTCAAGAGATTGTTAGGGAACTTTTTTCAGGACACTTCTGAGCCTACAGTTTAGTTTGGACTCTCCATCATTTTGTGTGAACTAATCGCAACTCCAAAAGTCCCTATCACTTTCAGTCCCACTCTTACACTCTGTCTTGCAAAATGGTTCTCAGTAGCAGGTTTCCAATCATTTGTGTAACGCCTGCTCTGGAGGCATTATTCTCCTGCCCAGTACAGAGTTTATGGGCATGTTATTATTCTCCAGTGATTCTCGTATTCTAAGAGTGCAGGAAGAGGGTGGAGAGCTTCCAACTGATCAAAGCCACTAAATGGAAATTCATGATATACATGTTTCTCCAGAAATAAAGTAGAAATACAATGTTTAAAAACTGTAGATTGTAGTGTAATTTTAAAGTTCCTATTGTCCCTTCAAAGCATAAATGAAAAAAAATAAATTCCTCCAAATCGTGCCAAATTCCTTAAAATAATCTCAAACATCTTTAAGTATAGTGAACTACCTAGGAATTACAAAAGAAACCTCACCTCTTCTCAGAGTAACCATATTATATTTGAACACCAACCCTCTGTAACAAACTGTCTGTATAAGTCAATAAACAGGTAGATCCATAACTTTTTTTCTTAATCTAAAATAGAAACTATCCACTTTCAACCTTTCCAAAACACAAACTAGAAATATTCAAGAGAAATACAAAATCCACAGAGATTTACTAACAGTTAAAAAAGTGAAACCACTCCTTAACACTAATTTATCTCCAGAATAACGTACATGCCTTTATTACCAAAACAGACCAAAATAATATTACTTAGAACTGTTAAAACAGGAGTTACACTCACAACTATTAAGGAATTGACCATAATATGGCTCATGTGTAAATTCAAACACTAAAAATAATTCATGAGACAGCACGTTATGCTAATATCCAAAGTAAAGAGTAAGCAGTTGTTTAAATGACAACACACAAAAAAAAAAAGGCCTGCTGATTTGAAAAAATGCTGCTGAAAGATGGTGTGGCTTGTATGGGAATGTTGTAGTTAAAAATTTCAGCAATAAACACAGAAAAAGCAACACAGAATATGCATAGATACCACTGAGATTAAAAATACAAAGACAGGGGAATTCTTTCACCTTAATTATCTGTTCAAATGCTAGAGCAGATTGCAACATCATTGGCTTCTGACTCTCAATCATCTGTTGATCAATAGAATTATAAAAATGTGCCACCTGTAGAAATGGAGAGATTACATTTACAAGAACAGAAAAATAAATATTTATATGGCAACAAATGTAATGCAGGATATTTCTGAAAGTATTGCCTAATCAATACCATTAAGAAATGAGAATTGACTATAGAAATAAAAAGTTTATAAAAACAAAGTACATATGTGATCCTAGCTTCCTTCTAGTGATGAATTCTAATAGCAAAAGAGACTGCTACTTACACATCGGAGGTGATCACACTTCACCTTAAGTGAAATTGGTTCAATTTCTGATTTGTTGTTAAGTGGAACAGTTCCACTATGTCATGCAAATCTAGGCATCTAGTGCCACTTCACAGGACATCAAGTACCCATAACATCTGCCAGGATATGGCATCACACCTGAAAACCATCTATTTGTGTGAGAAAATCTATTTCCACATTGGCAGCTGGAGTAAGAGGGATACCCAAAACTCAGCTCAGTTGTCCACACAGCGACATCTAGTGCCTTTTGAGATGTTTAAGGTCTCCACTTGGGCATCTGTTCATGATCCAGATAAACGGGTATCTCGTAGGTCTTGTGGCACCTCTGCCTTAGCTGTGCCGGTATTTCAGATACCAGTGACATCCCATATGAAACTGAAGTAAGCCTGTGTATCTACCTAAGAATTTTTACCAATATACGCATATTTATTCATGCATCTTACAGTAGCAGAAGAAAACTTGACATGGTCTTTCAACTGAGATAAAAGCCAAATAAAAACTTACAATGCATTGAGTCCAATAAAAAAAATAACCCCCAAAATAATCAAACACACTTTTCCATTAAAATACTTCTTCAGACATTTTCACTTGAGAAGTAGCAATGATGAGGACAAGCCAGTCCATTTTATGGCATTTTCTTTCAGAGCAACAAAATACTTGTCTTACTTCAGTATATTCATACAGTAACTTCACGTGGCTTTAACACTATGATTCGTTCGGTTTCAAAAGAAGACACATTCCCAAACTGTAAAGCATTTCTCTGTTTTTCTTTTCTTTCAAGGACTTAGCTAAGTAGTTCAAGAAACAAGTCACTTTCACACAGACAAATGCAGCAAAAAGCTTCATCACACGATCAGAAAAGAGAATAGTCCAGGTAGTTCTATACCAAAGCTGGGATGTCAGAACGGGAAGTTATTACGGCGTTTAATCTTATACCTGTTTGAGGATGACCGCCTGCTTACAGAACTTCTGGGCAGTGTTTGCAACGTGCTGTATTTTGGCCGGTATAGCAAAACCAAGCGCTGACAGTTGACGTACTTCTCTTAGGAGCGTCACCAAACGATCTGAATAAAGTATGTTTAGTGTTCCAAATTTGTGATCCAACTCCATTACAGGACTATTAGCTTGGATGCTAAACCAAAATCAAACAAAACACAGCATTTAATATAATTTGATATTGATCCTTTCTTAGGTGCATTTTACAGTAATATAATAAATTCTAAAAAGCTTAACGCCGTTCTATTACTTTTTCCTATGTTTATTAACATTCTAATTTACTCACAAATTATTCCAGTAACCTTACTCTTAATTCAAAGCCAGTGAAGACAAGAAGAAATGAACAATGCCTATTGGTTTTGGTCATAAAGTTTTCTAGCAATAGTTAACATGTAACTCAGACAATTTCTCTCAAATAAGCTGGATCCATCACACTGAACCAGGCACATTCCAGGCCCCAGCCTTCAGCACTGCAAAGGGGAAGAAATTCTCCAAGGGAATCAATCCAAGAACCAAGACTTGGATCAGTAGAAGGTTTCAGTAAACACAATCAGATGCTATTAAAACATCAGCCTATCTTTAGATTTTACTCCATTGTATTCTTCTAGCTCTAGTAATGCTTCTACTACCATCCTTCTATGTTTCTTTCATAAAAACTTCAGCTTTATTACTTTTTTCATTGTTTTCCTCATCTTTTTTCTAGTTCCCATATCCATTGCATTTCCCTTTGCAGTAAGCCACCTCTTTTCAATTCATCTCTTCACGTTTTAAAACCTCATAAAAACAAAAACTTACGGCACTAACAAATTAGACAGCTGTTATATACTGGAGTTCTGAATATGCTTATTTGTTACATTTGAGTAGTTTTCATAAAATAACGACGAGTATTAACTCCAGTATACTCTGAAACTGTGGACGAATTATTTTTTCAAAGAAAATTTGCAACACTCAGACGTGCAGACAAAAGCTTTGTGGTCAATCAATTAAAAAAATGTTAAAATACATTTCAATATCAATTTCATTATTTTGGTGAGCACAATTCATGAAGTTGAAATTGGTTTTCTTACCCTTCTTTATCTGCTTTATTTAGACTGCAGAATTTCTTGTGAATAACAACTCATTTGTTACTCTACATGTGTCATCTGTATACCACAGCTAAACCCTAATCTCGTCTGCTTTCTCGACATTATCACTGTATGGATCACAATGAATAACAAGTAGTAACAAGCAAACTAAACATGTCTTTCATCCCAGGTGTTAATAGAAACTGCAAGATTAATTATTAACACTCTTTTGTATACTTCACCTTACCAACCAAGCCTGGTAGGTTGATGAAATTATAATAAACGCTTCCATTTTGTTTCTCCATTCATTTTCAATTCTGTATTTTTTTTTATTTCTTTCTATTGAATTACACCACGGTACAGCATAAGCATTACTTAAACAAGAAAGTATTTACCAAAGTCCTGACTTGGGATTTGACAATTCTGACTGGATATTCCTAGACCAATCATCAAACTGTTCTTGTTCATATACTTTTAACTGTTCCAGAAAAGAATCTGCACTTTGATGAAAAGTTTGAAATCCAGATAAGTCAGATAGAAGAGCATCTGCCAGCTTGACAGCATCATCCACCTTAAACACAACCACATAGAAAAGAATCTTAACTTCCCAGTATTCAATCAGAAAAGACAAATCACCACAACAAAAATCAGTATTACAAAGCATCTAATTGAAATTCAAAAACTAATCAGGAAATTAAAAAAGTGAATCCTGCATTGTGTCCCAGATGTTCAAACTCCCATTATGGCAAACTTGGTCTGAATAAATTGTCCAGCACACATTTCTACCACTATTAGGATATCCCTGCATATCTCACCTGGTGTTAGTTAATTCTCCATAAAGGTACAGATCTCTCATGCATCCTTTGTTGTATCTGTAAGGTTCAGGTCCATACTCAAAGCCATTTCAAATGGGATTCCACATGTACGTGTGGACAAATTAACCAAAACCCTAGTCACTACAATCGGTGGAGATTTGAGAGCAATTTAAAAAATTAGCACAGCCTAAAACACACACATGAGCAGAACTGCTCTCTAGGTCTTTAGCAGACCAAGCAGAACAAGGGTGAAACCTGAGCTGCTGCTGTTCTCTCTGCAGGACACATAACAAAGGAACGCCATGAAGACCTCCACCCACTGTCACATTCAGTTGAAATGGCCCTTGAGATTTCTGCAGTGAATGCCAAAAAAAAAAAAAGAGGCTACAAATTATTCTGGGATAGGTAATTTCTTTTCTCATTCAACCTATAGTTACAGTAAATGGCACTTATGTTCACAGAAAAGATTTTGCTTTTAACTAGTTGATACCTTCCAGAAAAAGTTCCAGAGTTCCCATCTAAAGTGTAAATACAAGCTAACAAAAATAATGTAAGTTCAAATAGAGTCAAATACATTTTAAACACATTCTGTTGTAAGAGAACACAGAATCATTTGACATTTGCTTTTACCACAGTCTCTGTAGTAATTTCCTTGACAGGCACTGACTCAAAAAAGTACTACCAAGTACTACCTTTTGATTTCAAGAGAGGCACTACACCGGTTAGTAATAACGAGTGAGAATTAGGATGTAACAATCTCTAAGTCTTCAATGCAATTTTAAAACACAAACTGGAGGGTAAAATTTAACAAAAACACCCTCTCTCAGAACTTTGGTCTTTTTTTGGGCAAAAAAAATTAGGTCTTAAAAGCCAATAAAATACAACTTAGCAAGCATAACCACTGTTAAGGAATCTTGATTATATAATCCTCAGGAAATCCACAACTGTTCTGTGGGGAATTCCCCACAGAAATCTCAAATACCATGTTTTACATTCTTTGATAATATTGTGCCTAAATAGAAATGGAACCTGCTACCTTCAGCTCCAGCTGCCGTACCCATACAATATTATTGACAACTTCAGAAAGGTTTTTGCCCGACAGTGGTCCACAGGCATCACCAGGAACACCATGGCACCGAGTTTCAAAGTCTGTCTGATAGTCTAAACACAAGCAGAAGATTCATGTTAGACAGAAACCTAACAGAGCAGGCTTAAAATTATTACTGTAGTTACAAAAATACACTAGGGATACTGACATAACTCTAAAAGTAAATTAAAAATTCCAGTATTTGCAAAAAAAAATTAATATTACTCAACACTTTTAAACCCATGTTTACCTTTGACATAATCTTGAAGTCTTGCCAGCAGTGTTTCCCTCTCAAAAAGCAATTCTTTATTTATATTTGGATGCTTTATCAGATCCTTATATTTCTGAAATGTTTGAAGAAGCTGGAATATGAAGTTTCAAGAAGTTATCTCTTTCTCCTGAAAACAAATTAAACATATTCTGATGCTACTCATCAGTGTTGTATGTAAATACTGTCTTCGGCTCTCAGTACATATTCCGGTGCACTAAACTGACTACTTAAGAATTCAGTAATTTTATCTTTAGGAAATTTTTCAGACTACAAAAACACCCATACCTGCTGAGGACTGTCCTGAATTTCTGAAATAAATTTCTTCAGTTTGCTTGCTATTTTTTGTTCTGCTGGTGCAATAATTCTTTCATACTGAGAGACTGCTGCTTTCCACAATGGCTAGAGATAGTGAGTTCATATGTTAGTTTATGACTATTCATACACATCAGAAAAAGTCACAGAAAGAATGTGAATAAATTAAAAATAAGCATTATACCTCTGTGTAAGGATTATAGTGCACAGGATTTAGGCCAGCAAAGGGTTCAAACACTTGGCCAAGATGTAAAGCATTTTGTTCTCCAGCTGGCAAAAAGAAAGTAAGTTTTTCATGCAGTGTTCTAACAGTTAGCACCTATAATAGAAAAAAAAAAATAATGGATATATCCAATATATATATTTAGATAAAATTTACATTTAGAAGAAAAAAGTACAAGCAACACATAGTACAAGTAACAACATGGTTTCGGTTGGAATGGACCTTAACACGGGCAGGGACACCTCCCACTAGACCAGGTGCTCAAAGCCTCATCCAACCTGGCCTTGAACACTTCCAGCGATGAGGCATCCACAGCTTCTCTGGGCAACCTGTTCCAGTGTCTCATCATTCTCACAGGAAAGCATTTCTTCCCAATATCTAATATATATCTACTCCTTTTGAAACCATTACTCTTTGAGTGTGACCATCTAGCCTATTCTTTACCCACCAAGTGGTTCATCTGTCAAATCCACATTTCTCCAATACAGAGACAAGGATGTCGTGTGGGACAGCATCAAATGCTTTGCAGAAGTCCAAGCAGATGATGTCAGTTGCTCTTCCTTTACCCACTGATGCTGCAGCTCCATCACAGAAGGTCACCAAACCTGTCAGGCACGATTTGCCCTTAGCAAAGCCATGTTTGCTGTCACCAATCACCTCCTTGTTTATCATGTGCCCTGGCATAGTTTCCAGGAGGATCCACTCCACAATCTTGCCAGACACAGAGGTGAGACTGACTGGCCTGTAGTTCCCTGGGTCTTCCTTTCTTCTCTTTTTTAAAATGGGGGTTATGTTCCCCCTTTTCCAGTCAGCAGGAACCTCACCAGACTGCCATGACTTTTCAAAAAGGATGGATAATGGCTCAGCAACTTCATCTGACACTTCCCTCAGCACCTGCAGATGTACCTCATCAGATCCCATGGACTTGTGTACCTTCAGGTTCCTTAGATGGTCTCAAATTTGATCTTCTCCTACAGTGGGCAGCCCTTCATTCTCCCAGTCCCTACCTTTGCCTCCCGTGACTTGGGTCCCACCCCTCTCTCGTTTTACAGAAACTTTTGAATGGCTCAGGCAAACACAGATTATGGAATGCTATCTGATTCTGAAAAAGGCTATATAAAAGTGTTTTAATTCCATTTTTTAACTTAAAATAATGTGGTATAATTCTGCGTCTAACAAAATAAATGTGTATAATTCAAATTTGTACCTCATCAAGACGTTTGCCAAGTTTGGCTAAGGATTCTGGGATATATTTCTCATTTTTCCACGGATGTAGAGTATAACGTTTCCACAGTTGTCCAGTTAGGTACTCACAAGCTGACACCCACTGCTCACAAACCAAGATGCCAGCCTTCAGATTTTCTTTAACACTGTGAAAAGGATCCTCCCACAAATTCAAAGTTGCTAATTTTCTCTGAACATATCTACCTAGCGAGCCACCTAGAATACAGAAAGTATAAAAACAAGTTATGTTTGTTTATAATAAGTCCTTTAAACACTGCACCACGTTTCAATCATGTTTTTAAAAAACTAGAGTAATACCTTGATTTCAAACCACACAAATGTAACAATTACTGATGATTTTGCTTCAGATTCAACGAATCTCTTAAACATCTCCAAGTGAAACAGAGGTTCACCCAACCACAGAAGCTGATGGATTTGGATTCTGGAATCCACACACAAGCATCTCTGTTTATCAGCAGTAACAGCAGCAGCTGGCTGCTTCCAGCAACCCTTCCCCTCATGCACACACACATGTGGCAGCAGCAGGCAAACTCACTGTCTTATGCCTGTCCCAGAACATGAAACTGCTGTTGAGAGAATGAGAGAAGCAACCTCTCTGCACGGTCTGCTCTCACCTTCACACACACCGAATCGACCTTCAAATGGCGGGGTATGTAAATTAATTTTTGTCCTCTGAGAGAAAGACAAGGACTCAAAGAGAAGCAAGACAAATTCAGTCCACAGGCTGAAAGGTATCCACCTCCACCTTGTTATTATCTATCACCTTCCCAAGCATGTGTGAAGGCATCTACCAGAACTGGCTGAAGGCTATCGCTGGTGCCTTTAGGAGGAGGAAGGTCTCTGCTCAAGGATTCAATTTACTATTTCTCAACTGTTCATTTAATCAACACTGCATAAAAGTTTACCTATTACATCCAAGAGATTATGCATGCGAGGCTGTGGATAAGGATCATGTTCTGTTTGTCTCCACACACCATCAACAGTGTCCTTGGTAGTGTCCACCAAATCCACAACCTCAAATAATGAGAGACTGTCCAAGTTGTAATAATCCTAGAAAAAAAAAATATTCTTAACACAATCACTTCGCGACTTGGACTGTAAAAACATTTACACTTTCCTGAAATGGGCAATTGCTATAGTTTCCTGGGGTTTATCACTTAACATAATATAGCATAATCCTCTTAAAAAACAAGCATTCGTGTAAATTTATTCATGTGAAGAACGCAGATATCTGAAGCGCTTTTCAAGTAAGCCCTTTAAAGGTGTCAACAATCTTGCACGATAATATTCACTATTATTGCCTGCGTTTTCAGTTTTCCTTTTCAGAATTTCATGAGGCCATTTCTAGTTCACAAACTGTAGCCTACTTATATTTCTAAGCAACTCTTAAAATTCAGTGGTCAAACCTGCTCCCAATTAAATGTTGGCATCCTCTGTACCCTTGTCACTAGAAACTACACAAATATCAGGTAAAGTAAAATTCTGTCTGAGAAAAAATCACTAAATATCTATATATTCCTATATTTTAAAATATTATATTATATAATGACACATATTTCATAAAAAGAGTGGTTTTTTATAAGTCTACAAAGATATCACTGACCCCACAAAAGAAAACATACTTTTGCAACATCCTCAAACAAGTCTTTAAAATGAGCAGCTCTCTCTTTACTGCACCATTTACTTCCATGACGGGCACATTCTGTCCAGAACTGGAATTCATCTGTTGGTGTAAGTATAACTGCAAATAACAATGGAAAATGTTTAGATATGAAATACATGAATGGTCACAAAGTATTTTCTGACAGAACATACTTTCTAAAGCAAATATTTACTATACAATTATGTAATTCAACTTCTGAGTCTGACTAGATGTGGTATCAAATTCATACCAAAAGACCAGAGTTGATCATCACTAACTCCAGCCTGTTACATTTCACATTCTGCAGCCACTGGGATAATGAAGACTGAAAAGTCAACCTGAAAACAAATTATTTACTACTAATTTAAAACTAATCATGAAAGATGTAACTGCAAAACAAACCTCGTGCATCATCTTCATTGAATTTTGCTTCGGTATAATTAGGATCTGATCTTCTGAGAACAGTGCTCAAACCAGCTTCAAGCTCACTTAGAAGTTTCTGGAGCTTGGGATCAAATGTTTTACTCCATCTCTCATCCTGCAATGAAATTTTCAAAAATTGTGAATCACGTGATAGAACAATTACCATTTTCCTCCCATTAATGTAAAAATAAAAAATAACTCAGATTAACAGCAGTAACCAAACACTTTGTGGGAAAATTAAATTATTTTTCTTAAAGTCAAGGAAAAGCACCTCATTCTGTTCACTTAACAATTCAGAATAATACTATAAAAAAACTATCACAAAATCAAAGGTCAGTTGTTGCATTTATAAAGGAACTCTGAAAATGTGTTCAGAAGTTATTGTTAACGAATTTTAAAAGTCAAATAAATTTGGAATCTAATTCTATAGTAGAACCTGGAAATTGCTAGAAACAAGTACTAAAAGTTACTGTTTTTTCTAAAATTATTTTATCAATATTATGACATACAAGAAATTAAAAATATTGAAATGCTGAAACTCTGCATGTTCAGCTTATGAAATACAGTTATGGTCATAATTTTTGACCAAAAAAATCTACAAAGGAAATGAATTCTTCAGTGGGACAGAAAGAAAAGACTCAGAACATTTTTTAAAAAGCATAACTATGAAAAACGCAGCTGCACAAATCAATCTAGAGTCTAACACCCATATTTATTATACATTAAAGAATTGCAGTTTGCATGATACAGATATAAGCATTTCATATAAAACATAAAAACTTCTAAAACAAGAAAAGGACACGAGACTGGATTTACTGGTGGTGAGAAGCTGTTGTCTCTATTAACCCGCACTGCCCAGTGTATTGTCACATTTCTAGTCAGGCATATCTATGACCAGAATCATCCTCTCATCTTTACTGACAAGAGGTGAAGTACCTTCTCTAACTTAGAAATGAGAACTACCATCCATTGCTTAAGATCTTAAAATATTTTATTTTTAGAACATAAGATACTTAACACCCCATGCAATTTCAGTATTTCAATATAGATCTACAGAACATTGAGTATATTGCTCACCTTCAGTAATACTGGTGCAAAAACTTGTCGTACAGCTTGATAAAGGGTGTTAATTGGTGAATCCAGCATTGATGACACAAGAATATTACTATGAAGATTATCTTCTGTAATTACATCAGGTCGCAGCTTAAAGAACACCAACACATTATTCTTCGAATCAGTAGCTTCAATCTGCAATAATAAAGAAAATGGGATTTTTTTAGAAAACTGTCATTGAATGCATATTGTACTAAATTAGGCAAACCACATACACAAATTATTTACATCAAGAAAAAAATTATAAAATACCATACTACTCCCTGTGGGCTCTGATAGCATTCTGGTAGTATCTGATGTGGGCAGGAAATCAAAACCTTTATTATACTTACTCCTGAGTCCACAGGACCATAGGAACCTGAATTCCAAAATCAAATAGGTCACGTCTTTTTCATTATAAAATTTCTGAAAATACCATCATTACTTTGGCTATTTTGATTTTGAAAACTCAACTTACCACGTTGTAGGGACAAACCAGAAACTCCATCTTGTCTCTAGAGAAAACTAAACATAAAGCCTATGGTTTTTAATTGCAATTTTACGCTACGTGACTTCACAAATATTTTTCTGAACACACAGTATTGCTCTTCTGTGTCTGTAAATACATAACTCTATTGCAATTCATAGATTTCTCAAGGACAGAGAAAGGCATCATTCTTCATCAGTAAAATCATAAGTGACATTTGTTCCCTTCACAGTCCAACTTATGGGTAAAGTTCCAAAAATTGCCATAAATCAACTACTGAAACTATTTACAGATGAGAAAAATTCATAAAACAGGAGAACATTAGTCAACATTTGACAATACAATAGCAAAAAGATACATTAGTTGAAATCCCAAATTGTGTGCAAGTGTAAACATCTGTGACCGGTTTCTTCTGTTAAAAGAAACAGAGGGCTAGTAAGACCAGCTTCCAATTTTACCGGACACCACCAGTTTTACTTTCTTACAAAGCCTCTAACCCAATACCTACAGGCATCATTTCACTGAGACACCAGGTATACATTACAGCCCAAGTAGGTATCTGATCTTCCACAGCTGCTGAGCGTGGCTTTGTCCATTAGACAGCGGCTCAGCAGCACATCCCCAAAATTGGTACATGTAAATATCGATTCCTGCATAAATACAGCGTGTAGACTTCACAGACTACACAGATGATTACACCAGGAGACTGCTGGTTCACACAGCAGTTCACCTGTTAGCAACGCATTAGTCTTCAGTCGAGAAAAAAACTGTCACTGGTATAACAGACACCATGTACCTGGTCTCACAGCAGAATGATGGGATGCTTGTCACAGAATCACAGAATGTCAGGGATTAGAAGGGACCTCCAAAGATCATCAAGTCCAATCCCCCTGCCAGAGCAGGAACGCCTAGATTATGCTACACAGGAACGTGTCCAGGCAGGTCTTGAATGTCTCCAGAGAAGGAGACTCCACAACCTCTCTGGGCAGCCTGTTCCAGCGTTCCGTCACCCTCACTGAGAAGAAGTTTCTTCTCGAGTTTAAGCGGAACCTCTTATGTTCCAGTTTCAGCCCATTACCCCTTGTCCTATCAGTGGTTGTCACCGAGAAGAGCCTGGCTCCATCCTCGTGACACTCACCCTTGATATATTTGTAAACATTAATGAGGTCACCCCTCAATCTCCTCTTCTCCAAACTAAAGAGCCCCAGCTCCCTCAGTCTTTTCTCATAAGGGAGATGCTCCACTCCCTTAATCATCCTAGTTGCCCTGTGCTGGACTCTCTCCAGCAGTTCCCTGTCTTTCTTGAACTGAGGGGCCCAGAACTGGACACAATATTCCAGATGGGGTCTCACCAGGGCAGAGTAGAGGGGAAGGAGAACCTCTCTCGACCTACTAACCACCCCCCTTCTAATACACCCCAGGATGCCATTGGCCTTCCTGGCCACAAGGGCACAGTGCTGGCTCATGGTCATCCTGCTGTCCACCAAGACTCCCAGGTCCCTTTGCCCTACACTGTTCTCTAATAAGTCATTCCCCAACTTGTGCTGGAACCTGGGGTTGTTCCTACCCAGATGCAAGACTCTACACTTACCCTTGTTATATTTCATTAAATTTTTCCCCGCCCAACCCTCCAGCCTGTCCGGGTCTCGCTGGATGGCAGCACAGCCTTCTGGTGTGTCAGCCACTCCTCCCAGCTTGGTGTCATCAGCAAACTTGCTGATAGTACTCTCTAGTCCCTCATCCAAGTCATGGATGAATATATTGAATAATATTGGTCCCAGTACCAACCCTTGAGGGACTCCACTGGGTACACGCCTCCAACCAGACTCCGCCCCATTGACCACGACTCTTTGGCTTCTTCCCCTTAGCCAGTTCGCAGTCCACCTCACTGCCCGAGAGTCTAGACCACACTTCCTCAGTTTAGCAGCAAGGATGCTGTGGGAGACTGTGTCAAATGCTTTACTGAAGTCAAGGTAGACCACATCCACTGCTCGGCCATCATCTATCCACCTTGTTATATCCTCGTAAAAGGCTATGAGGTTAGTCAAGCACGACTTCCCCTTGGTGAAGCCATGTTGACTGTCTCTAATGACCCTCTTATCCTTGATATGCCTTGAGATGGCACCAAGGATAAGTCGTTCCATCACTTTCCCAGGGATGGAGGTGAGGTTGACCGGTCTAGAGTTACCCGGGTCCTCCTTCTTGCCCTTTTTGAAGACTGGAGTGACATTTGCTTCCCTCCAGTCCTCAGGCACCTCTCCCGTCTCCCAAGACTTGGCAAAGATGATGGAGAGTGGTCTAGCAATGACATCAGCCAGCTCCCTCAGCACCCGTGGATGCATCCCGTCTGGACCCATGGATTTATGGATGTCCAGATTGCTTAATTGGTCCCTAACCCAGTCCTCATCGACTAAAGCAAACTCCTCCACTGCCCTAACTTCCTCTGGGGCCTCAGGGGAACGGGGCTCCTCAGGACAGCCTCCGGCAGAGTAGACAGAGGCAAAGAAGGCATTCAGTAACTCTGCCTTCTCTGTATCTTCTGTCACCAAGGCACCCACCTCATTCATCAGTGGGCCTACATTGCCTCTGGTGTTAGTTTTATCTGCCACGTATTTGAAAAAGCTCTTCCTGTTGTCCTTGACCCCTCTCGCCAGGTTCAATTCTAGGGAGGCCTTTGCTTTCCTAGTTGCCTCCCTACATCCTCGCACAACAGCCTTATATTCTTCCCAAGTGGCCAGCCCTGCCTTCCAAGATCTGTAAATTCTCCTCTTGCCCTTGAGCTTACCCAGCAGATCCCTGTTTAGCCACGCAGGTCTCCTGGCTCCCTTCCTTGACTTCCTATGTGTCGGGATGCTCTGATCTTGAGCACGGCAGAAGCAGTCCCTGAACGCTAACCAACTATCTTGGGCCCCTTTACCTTCAAACAGCCTTGCCCATGGGATTTTCTCTAGCAATTGTTTGAAAAATCCAAAGTTTGCCTTGTCAAGACCAGCGCTTTGCCTGTGCACTCTCTGTGGCAGGCACTGCACCATGTCCTGATACATGGTGACATTCACTGCACATCGCGCCCCACAGTATCACTCTTAGTCACTTGCTGACCACAAATACTCACTGCAGGACCTTTTCCACAACAAAGCACAGATTTACTCACAGATGGACACACCAATCTGCAAAATGCATGATTTGGACAAAACATCCACCTTGGGACCTGTCAAGCATCAGCCAGTGTGCCACATATTGGGTCACGTTTCCTGCACGGGCACTGGCAATGAAATCCTTCCAGTCACCCACGCACACCCTTGCCCAGAAACAACCTGACGTGAAGAAACTCAATAACCGAAGTCATTAAGTAGGTATTCTTTATTACGGCACCGGGCACATACAGGTTTTCTCCTCAAAATGTACGGCGGTAGGAATGGGGGAAATTTGACATATATGGGGTGCCTACATGCATATCCACGAACTTATTAACATAAGTCCCTGCCCAGTTCGCACGCTCATTGCATCTCTCCGGTGGTCCTCAGGTGCGCTCTGGTGGTCTTCCTGAGGAAGGCTCCAAGTCTTCCTCGGCCACAAACTTCTGACCTCTTCTTCTGCCTGGTGCCCTGGACCCTGCACCAGCCAATCCCTGGGCAACTCTGCAACCAGAGCTCCTGGCTTCCCCCTGCGCCCTCCTGCACCTTGCACATCCCCCCCTTACAGACAAACAGAACAATTCACACCTCAAGCTGCAGAACATAAACAGTCATCCCAAAGTACCAGACACAACCAACCATCCAAACTACAGAACACAAATAGTTCTCAATTTTCCACATATCATATCCATACATCAGACTCCACATGGCTTTTGCAGCAAGATACCATAGAAACATAGAATGTGTTGGGCTGGAAGGGACCATTAAAGGTCATCCACTCCAACCCCCCTGCAGTGAGCAGGGACATCTTTAACTAGATCAGGTTGCTCAGAGCCCCACCCAGCCTGACTTTGAATGCCCCCAGGGATGGAGTCTCCACCACCTCTCTGGGCAACCTGTCACTCTCCGAGCTGCGTTACATTTACACACTAACAATACACAGCCCACTAAACCTGCACATCAGCATGGGCACAATCCACTAAGAAATACATCACACAGCCGACCATACGGTCCTCACAGGCTCTCAGGACAGTAACTTGTGCAGCAGACTCGGAGACCAGCAGGGAGAGTTGCAGTAGGAAGATGTCTTCCAAACCAGATACCTCTCTTTTACGACCACAAAGCCCGAGCGGGAGCCCGGGCTCCGCACCCCCCCAATCGCACACAGGGATGCTGCGGAGCCGCGGCCGGAGCTGCCGTACCTGGTTGGAGGCGCTGAGCTGCGCGCCCGAGGGCCGCACGACGAGGAGAAACTCATTGCCGTCGTCGAGGAAGTTGGTCAGCTCCGGGCGGGAATGGAGCCCCGCGGCCAGGGCAGCCGGATCCAGGCCGAAGTAGTTCGCGGCCGTGGCCGAAATAAAGCGCTTCCTCTTGTCTCCCGCCCCGGCCATGCCGGCGGGACGCGGCGCCGTCAGGCAGGATCACAGCGCGGGCGGGTCCCGAAGGCCACGGGAGTACCTAGAGGGCTGACGGGAGAAGACCCGAAGGGCGCGGGGGGCGGGAATGGAGGACAGCTCACGCCGGGGCACAGAGCGAGCCCCGAGGCCTCCCGGTGTCTCCGCGTTGCCAGGACCCGTCGCTATGGCGACCGAAAATGGCGGCCCTGGCGCGCTCGCGAGCTTGGTCCGGGCGGTGACGGGCAGGCGCGCCCGCCCCTGCCTCTGCCGCTGATGAGCGACGCGCTCGGCAATCAGCGGGCACGCCTGGCTCGGCGAAGCGGAGCCACGCTCCGCCCCGCGAGGCGGTGCCCTGGCGGGGCGCGCTCGCTGCAGGCCGCCCTGGGTGTGCCTGAAACGGGAGGGGAACCCTCCCCGTCCCGGAACGGCCCCGAACGGGGACCGGTGGCTGGCAGGGGCTGGGCCTCTACCGAGCCCCGACTGGCTGCACGGCTTTCGTCTCAGAGTCGTCGACCATCTCTGCTGTCATCAACCTCTTTACAGTGTCACGGACACCGCGGTGCTTGAGGCGCTTCCCTCTCCTCCCCTGCTCCGTTACCGATCGGTTTCCGCTCGGGAACCAGCGGTTCCCGGGATTGCGCCGCTTGAATACCAGGCGGAGAGCGGCGGCTGCCCCGCTGAGGCCCGGCCCCGGGAGGCGGTGGGCGAGCGCTCCGAGCTTCATGCATCGTCCCGCAGCAGCAGCGGCGGGGGGGCGCGCAGGAGCGCGGTCCCGCCAGCGATGCCCTCCCGCTTCAGGGACACCCTCCCCGCAACTCCCGGTTCTGGAGCTGAACGGGGCTCCGGGGTTACCGGCTGGTGGCGTGGGGCATCTGGCGAGGAGCCACCAGCCTGCACTAGCGACACCGACAGCCACTACTGGACAATACATCCGAATCGCGATAAACCGCGACCGCGCTCTTGCTGCACGCCAGGGGCCCGGCGGTGGGGCCCGGAGGAGACCCGACACCGGGAGCCCGTGCAGCGGCGTTCGCCCGGCCAGGGCGGGCTTTCGCTCTCCGGCCTTCGCTCAGCGCCTCCAGCCGCCGCGCCAACCCGCGGGGGTCTCTACGGTGGACACATCGCCCCACCCTCCCTCTTCCCCCCGGTTCATTAACGCGGCCGTGACCCCCGCGACCCGCCCCGCTCCACAGCCGCCTGACCCAGCCTCGCCCCTGCCGCCCGCGCCTGGCGCCAGTAACGAAGGGCTCGCGCTTCCCCGTTTTATTCTACTGCGGGCACGCGCCGGAACGGCCCGTTACACAGCCCCTGTTCTTCGTGCTCGCGCACCCCCGCCCTGTCTGCATCAGCCGCCCCCTCAGAACCGCCCGCCTCCCCCAATGGCCTCGAGGGGCGGCCTCCAGGCAGGCCGGAGCACGTCAACCGGTTCCCCACCGGCGCCCCGTGCACTGGCGGACGCGGCCACGCCGAGTAGGCTGAGACGAGCGCAGGGGTGGGGCTGAGGGCGGGGCGGTGCCTCACGGGGCCTGGCTCGGAGGCGGGGTCCCGGCGGCGGTCCCGCCCCGACAGGTCTGCCACTTCCTGCCCAGCCGTGTCTGTGTCCGGGTCGCTCGTCGTTCCCTGAGCAGCCGTTACCGCCCGGCTTACCCGCTCCCGCCCCGGCCGCTACACCCGTTTCTGGGACCGGTGCGGCGACGCGGCCTGCCTGGGCGGCGGGTGGGGCGGGGGCGGCAGGGCCAGGCGGCGGGGGGGGAAGAGGAGGAGCAGCAGCAGCAGGGCGAGACGGGGCTTCTCTCGTCTGCTCTCATCTCCTCACCGCCGGTCTCGGGAGGCGGCGGCGGCGGCCGGGAGGTGGTAAGCCCGGCGTGGGGGGGCCTCGGCTGCGGGCCCCGGCAGCGGGGCGGCCCCCGCCCCGAGGTAGGACCATGCCGGTGAAGAAGAAGAGGAAGTCCTCCGGGTCGGCGGCGGCCACAGCGGCGGACGACACTGGCGTCAAGAAATGTAAACTCGGCAGGTACGGCCTGGCGGCGCCACCGACCCGGCCGGCAGCGGCGGAAGCGGACGGGACGGGGCCGCGGCGGCTGTTGAGGGCTGACGCGTCCCGAGCGAGCGAGCGGCCGCCGGGCTGGGCCGTTCCCCCGCGGGCGAGGGGCCCTGTTGGTGCTGGCCCCGCTCCGCACCGCATGTCCGGGGCTGCCGCATCCATCCCTTTGTGGGGCCGCTGTGGGTGCCTGCGCTTCGCCCCGGGGGGGCGGCGGGCGCCGTGAGGCCGTGTGGGGCCCGGCCGGCTCCGGTCCGTCCCGCTGTCGTGCTGCTGGGCCTGGGTTTGGCCACCGGGCACGTCCCGGCGGCGGCGTGTGCTGGCGCTCGTCGTGTGCGTCGTAGCGTCTGCGTTTGACTTGTTCACACCCCGGGGATGGGGGGGAACGCAAAGGCACTGCTCCCATTCCCCGCTGGTTTTGCTTTTGGCTCTGCAGGCAGGGCCAATTCCGGCAACTGTCCCCGTATTTATTCTAACCTTTTGCCCCGGGATGGGCAGTTCTTCTCCTTTGAAGGTTGCTTATACTCAATGTCTATGTTAAGTCGTTTCTTCTTCTTTTTTTTTTTTTTTTCCTTATGGTAAAATGGAAGGAGAGCTCAACACATTACAAAACAAAGTCGGGAAAGACTGTTGTGGTTTTTTTTTGGAAAAACAGGAATCTAAAGCATCTTGTTCACTTACTATCCTAAAAAGACCACTTATACCCTGACACCCAAAAGTTACCATTAGAATGATAAACCATCAGCACGGTGTGGCAGGAGCTCCCGGGGTGGCTTCCCTAAAGTAACTGTATGCCTTCCTCATCTATTAGAACTTAAGTATGTCAGTAAACCAGTAGTTATGACAAATGTCCTGAGGACATAAGAATACAAAGGACTTATGAAATCTGCGCTACAGGAATGTCTGCTGCAAGAAACTGTGGCATATGACCTTTCTCATAGGTTGACCAACCTTGAGCAGCTTTTATTTTGTTATGGCTGTTCGTTTTGGATAGCTGTTCCAGAGCTCACTTTCTGTGGTCATTAATGATCTTCTAGTTTCTTTAGTCTAAATTTATTCATAACCAGTTAATAACCATTGCTCTGCTTGTGTTATCCTTTAATAACAATGGATGTGTGTTAAAATGGATAAAATCAACCAGCAGTAGCATACTGTATGGCTCTGTTTCTTCCTGCTGACTTGTGTTTTTTAGTGACAGTTTAATGAATGTTTGTAGTACATTTTTGATGCTAACTTTCAGCACCTAAGGCTTCATCTTGGAGAGCATTGCTTTCTTTCCCAGTGAAGCTTAAAGTAATGCATGGGAGATCAAGTTGTTCACCACCTCTCGAAATTGAACTATTCTTTTCCTGCTTGATGTTTTCTTTTTAAAATTACCATGTAGGAGCTGCATAATTTTAAATCTTTTCATATGATGAACTTTTACCTCATTTTTAGAAATAATCCTACCTTGTTCTAAAAGTCTGTAACGTAGATTTGAGTGTGCGTTGAAATGGTACTACAGCTCCTTACTGACCAAAGATGCTTTTGCGCGATCAGTGTTTTTACTGGAAGAAAACAGTTATTGTATGTGTTCTTTTAAAGAGTGATAAATTGAGAAATTTACTTCCTGCGCAAACTGGGTTGTGTGTCACGTAATGAAGGTGGTGTGGGGGGAAGCTGTGTGTGCTGAGCAGTTCTAGTCTTACCATAGATTGCATATAACTATTCTGGTATGTGTACCAAACATCTATAGAACTTACAGATATTTTAATTAAGTGTTTAATGTAAGCAATTGAATGAGTTTTTTTCCCAAATTTGAATGCTTAACTATAAATAGCCTGACTTTTAAATATGTCAAACTCCACAGCTCCTGTCGACCTAAATGGGATCTGTGCCTGTTCAGCACTCTTGAAGATCATGCTGCTTATTAGAGACCTAGCTTTAAATGCCTGTATATATAAATATAAGGAGATAATAAGGCATTTGAATTACTTAGTAATGATATTTTGACCATCTGTGTGGGTTTTTTTTTAATTTAATATCTACAACAGTACTTTTGCGTTTTGTGAAAAGTAATAGTTGCAATAAAGTGAGCTGTGAGGGGGTTGTATTTCAAGGTGATTTTATGTTCCAACAAGTGTTGAAATAGGATGGCAGACAATTGCCATTTAACAAACTCAGCTTCACTGTTGATATATATTGACTTTGAGAAACAGTTTAAGTAGTTTGAATTAATAATAAACAATTTGGAATTGATTTAAAAATTATTTCTCACATTAAAATAATGCTCATCATCCTTGTGTTTCTATAAGCTATTGCAGATCACAAGCCTCTGGTAAAGTGATGAGTGGAGAAGAACATTTTTCAAGTAAAAAGTGCCTGGCTTGGTTTTATGAATATGCAGGTAATATGCAATGGATTCATATTCAGCACTATATAGTTTTGTTTAAAATAAAATAATACATCAAATATTATTTACATTTTAGGTTTTTTATGCTGATCTAGACATAAAAATTTTGTCCATATTTGCTTTCTTCTAACATGCACTTGAATTAATCTATCTTTTACTATCACCTTTTCTGTATTTGTTGTTTTTGACTTTTTCTTCTTTACTATGTGCTTTATAACTTACCATGGCTTTAACTAAAATTAAATAACTGATGTTGTACAGTGTTGAACAAGGATATACTCAGTGATTCTACTTCTTGATTTGAAGTGGACAAGTAAAAGTGAGGACATTGAGAGATAATTTAGATAGAAGTTTATTTATGTAGCTAGATCTTATTTATAATCAAATCGGAAGGTGAGTAAAAGAGTTCATAATTTAAGGCTCCTGGTTTTTCTGTTTTACAAAATAAAATAATAGATGCTTATACTGTTTTTCCTATATGAGAATCTGTCCTAACATTTTTGATATTCTAAGTAACAAATCTTTCATTCAGAAGCATTAGAACAAGCCTCTTTCAAATAATTCACAATCTCTCCCTAAGTAACAGTTGCTTTCAGTGAATATTCAGTGTATTTTGCAGAATTTATTATTAGACTATTACTGCAATTTATTTGCCAATTATATGGTTAGAAATTCAGGATCATTATTAATTTCTTGTCTAGTCTCTACTTGAAGTCTGTAATAACTAGTTGATGGTTAAAAGTCATTAATGGCTGATTCTCAGTATGATACGAGCTGATGATTTTTCTTCCAGCAATTGGTTTGAGTATATTTATCAGAACTAATACTTTCCTTGCAGTCTTTCCACAGTAATGAACTACTGATTCTAGTAATCTGCTTTTTAATTTAGGTTTGAGGCACACCCCTCTGGAGTAAAGAGTCTTTTCTCATTTAATTTTCTCCTGATAAATATTCCTGGACAAACTTTTTTAATGCCTGTTATTTTTTTGTTGAGTCATGAACTGAGTTTAGGAGGTTATACTTTGTTAGTTAACCATATCAAAATAGAGAATCATAAAATCATTAAGGTTGGAAAAGACCTCCAAGATCAAGTCCAACCACCAACCCAACACTACCATGACTGGTCATCCATGTCCTGGAGTGCCACGTCTACGTGTTTCCTGAACACCCCCAGGGATGGTGACTCCACCACTTCCCTAGGCAGCCTGTTCCAATGCCTCACCACTCTTTCAGTAAAGAAATTATTCATAATACGTAACGTTTCTGCATAAAATAGAATTCAAGTGAGATTATTTGAATATTTCCATTAAAAGAGAAAATTCTACACACACATGTATGTGAGTCGTACACATGATTTCTGGCCCTAAACCATTTATTCAAGTCTATAGTTGTCATTACGAATGGACCCTCTGTTATTGAACTTGCAAATCTTTTGACACATTCTATATAAGGGCTTCTCAAAACCAGATGATAGTGTTTTGCCTTGCTTACCTTGGTGAAATGGTTTTTGCAACAATTTTAAGAGGTAGGGGTTCATGATCTTAAATGCCAATTGCGTTTTATTTTCCTGTAAAAGAGGCCATTCCTGGTCATTTCTATTGACTATGTTCTTACCTCACAGAGAGTAATTATTCAAAGTACATCATCCAAATTCTTAAATAAGAATTCTGCTTTCAATAACTTTGGCTGATAGAGATGAATTGAGCACAGGTGTTATCAAGTGGAAACAAGGGGGAAAAAAAGGACTGTTATATCTATGTGTAAATAGCAAAATTTGCAAAAAAAAAATTGAAGTGGCATATTTCTTGAAAAAATAAAGCCTTTACCTTTTACGTGGGTTCATATTCACTAAAGCAATGTTAATATAATGATCCAAGACACATCAAAATAGCATGTCAGCAGACCTTCTAATAATATTTGGTTGCCCAGTAGGAGTAATTTTTGGAACAGAATTAGTGGAAATAACTGAAACCAGAGAGAGATTCAGAGGAAAAAAGCATTGTTGAGCTTGTCTGTGTGTGCTCTTTAAGTACTCTATTTTGCTGCTTTTTAGAGGCTTTCTCTGTGATAAAATGGAAAAGTGACACCATAGCACTAGCTGTTGTGGTCCTAATCGAGCTATTTTCCTGGCAGTCATAAATATTTTTCTGCTTTGTATATGGCTAACAGGATTAGCGGTTTTTTCTGATTTAGTGTTATCACTCTTGTTATTCCTCAGCATCGTAAAACTAAGCTTACATTATTTGAAGATTCATCCTCTTCTGCACACCCATAATTTTAAGACTATTGAAAGAGTAATATTTCGAGTAGCAGCTCAGATGGAAGTATTTTTTTGTTGTTGTTGATAAAATACCTCTTGGAAGAACATTATTCATAGAGTAACTTCAACAGGGTAGTGGTACCAAAGTTGCCTTAAAGACAGGTGACCACCAGCTATTGGAGTTGAGCTATGTTAGTGGGAAACTCAGTGAAGTCTTTTGAAAACTTGCATACACGAACTGATGTAGCTTGTAGCTTCTCTGCTGTTGTGGGGAGGCAGCGCACAACATGAATGTTTGGTTTAGTTTTGGTTTTAGTTCGTAGCATTACTTCATGTATAATATGCATGTCTCTAAATTGCAGTTGATGGAATGGTTGTAACATAAAAACTACGCAATAGTGTAATTCAATGTTTTTTAAGATAGCTTGTGTGCAATGTAGTCAAATTATTGTTGTGTGCGTAACCCTTGTTGGCAGTGAATGATAGTTAGATTTCAGTCTGTTTTCGTTTTGGTTTCAAAGGCCCTGATGAAGTTGTGGGACCCGAAGGAATGGAAAAGTTCTGTGAAGACATCGGCGTAGAGCCTGAAAATGTAGGTTTCTTGCACATTACTAACACTTGAAAAGGGGTTTTTGGATAAGATTAAGTTCTGTGTATAACTCTTAACTTAAGTAAGCAGAGAGTTACACATCAGTTATGCTTGGCTGGTGTGTGAGGTTTTATGTTTGTTTTATTGTGGTAATAATTCAGTTTCAGAAATTGAAATTAAGGGAAAGGTTGCACATAGCCAAATTCTTAAAATGGTAATAAATACAAAGTGCAAACATGTACAAAAATTGCTAGAATGATTTAATGCTTAGAGTTTTCTTCTTGGACATCTAGAAACCAGCCTCTTCTCACTGACTCCTTTTTCTCCCTTTCTTGTTTTTGGTTTTGTTTTTTTGTGTTTTTTTTTTTACTTGTAGATTATTATGTTAGTATTAGCCTGGAAACTAGAGGCTGAAAGCATGGGATTTTTTACCAAGGAAGAATGGTTAAAAGGAATGACCTCATTACAGTAAGAGTGTTTTTACATATATAATAGAATGTTCTAATTTTATGTTTGTACCAGTAGACTCATTATTCTTGCCTTCAGTTTCTTGTGCATTGGCAGTAAGACACAGAAACTCTTGCTTTTAAGTCTGATATCAGTCAACAAATGAAGGTAGCCACTGTCCATGAAGTTATGAGTCTGAGTTCACTCACGATAAAGGTTTGTCTAACCGTAACAATTCAGGTTTTGATGACTTCTTTTTCTTAGAAAATATGTTAAAATGTCATTCTAGTTGGCAGACACAAATAAGTAGATCTGGAAATACCTGCAAGTCTATCTCAGCACTAGTATTCTTGAAGGTTTTTACTGATTTCTAAGGTTTGTAGATGAGGACAGCATTGTTAATGATTTTAATTATTGGTGCTATTTATTAGAAGCAGGTCAGAAGCTATGCTTAATGCTTAGGTTAAATAGCACTTTTTCAATCTATAAATAAACTTCTTATTCTTTCTGTTTTTAAAAACTTCTGGTGAGATAATGCTCTGCCTAAAGAGGTTGTTTCTTTCATGAAACTAATGAACTTTCTGTGAGGCTTAGTTCGTGTTGTCGCTTCCTTTTTTGTTCTTCGTGAAACGACTTATGGTACATGAACGTTTTAAGGGAGGCTTGTTATGACACTGCTTTCGGTATGAAAAATGGCAGGGAGCTACTGTTGCAGCTACACCATGGTCAGAAAGAGGGACTGATTTGATCCTTGGGGTTGACACAATTACCCTCTCAGTTGGCAAGTGGTTTGGGAAATTGTATTGGGCAGATACCCTCTCATTATTTGAGACTATGGAGTGACTTTGGCTTGACTCCCTTGTGCAAATCTATTTGATTTGGGAATAGGCTTCCACTAGATGTGTTTTGTGTGACTATCAGAAGCTCTTAGATTTAGAAAGACCTGTAATGATTAAATTGCTTGCAGTTCAGCACATGGAGATTAAGTTCTGGGTACGTAATTTTTTTAGATGCAGAGAATAGGTATAATTCGGTCATGTCTCTGAAGTATTTAATTTTTATGGCGAAATGGAACCTCTCAGGAGTTAGCTGGTCTAGCAGGATGCAAGCAGAGATGTATGAAATCAGGCACCTCTTCAGAGCCAGTATTATAGATTTTATTTTTAATACTGTACTGTGATTAGGAATCTTTTGGTTCTTTATAAGAATAGAGCTGGTCATGCTGTAGGCTAAATGTGTTTTAAGACAGAAAATATTGTACTGCTGTGCGTGTTTTTATATATAAACAGACTTGTGATTGGAGCACTTGCCTGAGCCTAAACCAGTTAACGCATGCATTTTGCTTCCCCTGAGTGTACTCTAATAGCAGGCTGTAGATTAAGCAGCTGGATGAAGTGGTGACACTCATGTAAAGGAATTCAAGATTCATTGGCTTAAAAAGAGAATATAAATCTATAGACTTGTACTGATTGTGCTTATTGGGAAAGGAGGATCGTATTAAGTGATTTCATCTGGAATAGGAGAATCTAGTTTCTCTTGAAAGATTTGAGTGAAGTTTTGAAGCAGAAGGATTTTACGCTGTTAAAGCAATAGTTATGTTACTACATTCTTGCACAGTGATTTTTTTTTTGTGATTTGTTGTTGTTTTTTTTTCTTAATTTTTGCATAAAGAAATGACTTCAAAATGCATTAAGGGCCCAGAGTGTATGCTGAGTCAGTTATATTGCAGAATTCTTATTTCTTATGTGCAATGTCACGTAAGATAATTGCACGAACAGGTTTGAGTGGAGTTCAAATGCAGAGCAGTCCTGGGGAGAAGGATTTGGGCGTGTTAGTGGATGATAAGATCAACATGAGCCAACAGTGTGCCCTTGCAGCTCAGAAAGCCAGCCGTATCCTGGGATGCATCAAAACATGTGTGACCACCATGTCAAGGGACATGATTCTGCCCCTCTACTCTGCCCTTGTGAGACCCCACCTGGAGTACTGCGTCCAGCTCTGGAACCCCCAACACAAGAAGGACATGGAGCTGTTGGCGTGAGTCCAGAGGAGGGCTACCAAGATGGTCGGAGGGCTGGAACACCTCTCCTATGAGGACAGGCTGGAAGAGTTAGGCTTGTTCAGCCTGGAAAAGAGAAGGCTTCACGGAGACCTTGTAGGCCTGGAAGGCCTTCTATGAGAAGGCTGAGGAGGGACTTTTTACAAGGGCCTGAAGTGATAGGACGAGGGGTAACGGGTGGAAGTTGGAAGAGCATAGATTTAGACTAGATATAAGGAAGAAGTTCTCTACCTTGAGGGTGGTGAGGCACTGGGGCAGGTTGCCCAGGGAAGCTGTGGATGCTCTGTCCCTGGAAGCATTTAAGGCCAGGTTGGATGGAGCATTGAGCAACCTGATCTAGTGGGAGATGTCCCAACCCTGTCAGAGGGGTTGGAACTAGATGATCTGTGAGGTCCCTTCCAACCCAAATCATTCTATGACTCTATAGTAATACGTGAATGTGCGGTTTATATGCAGGAGCTCGATTTCTTAAACTCTTACTGCAATCTTTGGGCTGTCTTTGGAGATCTAGTCAATGTAGTGGAGCCTAGGGAGGTATTCAGTTTCCCCTAAGGCCCACTGACTGGACACCTGAATTGCTTTTGGGTTAGTTGGTTAGACCTCTAGGAATGGCAATACCTAAAGCTTAGGCACTGAAGTCCAGTCTGCAGTTAAATGCCAGCATTTGGGTGTGTGAAACTTAAAGTGCCATTATTTTTGTGTGTGGTTTTATGATATGCTGATGAAGTTTGTTCCTGGGAGAGGAGGAGAAAAATAAATATGTCATAAAGTATACACTGGAAAAAGTAAGGTGGATGAAGCGTTAAGTAGCAGCTTATGAGACTTAAGCAACTTAAGCAAGGTTTCTGTTATATCATGTTGGTAGGGTGAGTTACGCCCTATATATGTGTGTGTGTATGTATATCTATATATGAAGATTGGGTGCCTGAATCTAAGTTAATCACCTGAAGCTCTTTTCGTAGTCATCAGAGAGAAACAAGTACTTCTGCTGGGCATTTTATTTCAGCTCTTTTAAACATCTCTTTAGGATGAAATGAGTAGCCCTCAGGAAGTGAGTGTTTATATCTACATTTGCTTTAAAGCCATTGGAGGGTGAATAACTTAAGAGTTGAGCATTTAACTTTACATATCTGAGATAAAGAAGCATGCTCATGTATCTGCCAACTGTAGGCTTTACAGACCTAGAAAGAAAAAAAATCTAGTTAGAAAACAAAGGTGAAGGAAAAAGGATTTCAGTTCGTTCTTTTATTAAACTCCACAGAAGTCATTGTTTGAACTAGGTAAATACAAAGAATTTCATTTGTAAAGAAGTGAGGTGTAAGCAGCTGTATTGACCGAGTACTTCCCTCTGGCTGTGTTTTTTAACCTTGGAATTTGAGTCAAATTTTACATTCAGCTTGAGCTTTTGAAAATGAGTGTCCAGGTAGAGGTGACAGAGCCAGATTACATTCCAACTGAGGGAAATACACGGTCATTATTTCGCATTTTTAGGTACAAGAGAAGCCCCTGGAGAAAGAGAGAGGCAGGAAAGTCAGGTTTGTAAAAACTTTGCTATTTGCAGAATTCTTAGTAGAAATGACCTTTTTGGGCTGACTTTATTGATAGCATAGTATCATCTGCTTTTCCAATGAGCTTTTTGCTTGTTATTGCCTTTCTTTCTCTTAATGTTTGTGAGGCTAACACAAAGCATAGTATAAATAATATTTAATTTGCTTTATGCCACTATTGCATTCAATTTATACACAATCTAAACAATTTCTGGTCTCCAGACCTATAAATCAAGTGACATAGGGCACAGAAAAGATGGCCCCTTCCTCTCTTAAGCGGTTAGTTCCTTGGACCTCTGTGTACTCCAATTATAACATGAAACTCAAATGTAAGAAGAATCTGTTTCAGTGCTTGAAGAGAATGGGTGGGCTAGAGGGATATCATTTCCTTTTGTCTGGCTGGAGTACTGGATGTTGGCAGGGGAACTCCTGTAGATCAATAGAACTTCAAATTACTTTATATGTTACAATTAAATGTTTAATGTTTGTATGTGTCTTATTTTTCTTTTTGGTAAAAGACAAGCATGGTTGAATAAATAGAAAACACTGAAATATCTGAATAGGAGTTATTGAATCATCGTTCTGTCCATGTTAGCCATCACAGAATGTTAGAGGTTGGAAGGGACCTCGAAAAATCATTAATCTGTTTCCCCCCCGCCAGAGCAGGATCAGCTAGAGTAGGTCACGCAGGAACGCATCCAGGCAGTTTTTGAATGTCTCCAGAGAAGAAAACTTCACAACCTCTCTGGGCAGCCTGTTCCAGTACTCTGTCCTCACATGAACTCTGTACCTCAATAGAAATCAAAATAGGATAGGTTTTTGGTGCTAATTTAAGTTCTATTATGAATGTAATGTAGAAACACGGAAGAGAATGTACTAAGCCGATATCTTGTTTTGCTGATCTTGAGGTAGCCTTATTTAGTGCTGTTTTCCAGTAAAGGCAGTTCAAGAAATCATGTCTCTGTACAGGAGTTTGCTGTTAATTCACCTGTGCTAATTAGAAGGTTGTTCAGACTAAAAAAAAAAATCTATGGGGAAGATTGGTATGGGTGACCTCAAGTCATCTTGTTTATGGTGCAGCCATGCAAGCAGCTATGTCTCTATAAAAGAGGAGTTTGATAGCTCCTTACCTCAAAAATCAGCAGCCAGGTATGGAAATACCTAAAATGGCTTTAACAGAAAGATGATTCTATGATTCCATGTCCCTGCACCAGCTGCAGCGGGTGGTGCCTGTTTGAATGTGATCTGTTTGTTCAGTTTTAAACAGGTTGACAATAGCTCAGGAGTCCTGAAGCTTAATCATTGCACTTTCATAACCAACTTTTTCAAGGGAATCACTTATGCATTAAAACACATGCAGATGACAGTACAGTAGGCAATAACAGGAATTTTACTTTGCACTTAAGTTTATGGTAATTTGAACAATTTTAACAAAATATTTTGTAAGAAATTCAAACATACTAATTTGTATTTGTCATATGATAAATAAATTTAGTCAAATTATATTCCAAAAAACGTTTGATAAACCCACTTTAAGTTGTTTATAAATGTGAGCATTTCATTAGGTGTTAAATAGTAGATTTGTCCTGAAGTGTAGAGGACAATATTATTGCAGCATCAAAATTTGAACGTAGAAAAAACAGATGAGAATATGAGATGCCTTTCTAGCATAGCATAATACCATTTTAAGAGTTAAACGATGGAATACATAGATGAATTAGGTGGCTTAAGACCAAAGAAAGTAGTTTTATCTTTATTTAAATTTATTGAAGCTTTTTTTAACAAGATTTCTTTTCAACTTAATGCATAGTATATTATGAAATATATTATTTCTTGTCACCTGAATACGCAGCCTGAATAGCTAATAGTTTGATTTATTTACCACTGGTCTTGGGTGGAACTCAGTGCTGCGTTAAGTAGATGCTGCTGGAAACAAGACATAACGGAAGGCTCCATCAGCTGCCATTTCTCTTGTCAAAGCCTGGGAGGGACGGGCTGACTGACTGACTCCATGCACAGGCGAAGCAGAGCTGAGGAACAGGAAATACCGGCTGTGGGCAAAGTCAAGTGTCGCAGTACAGCATCTCAGCAGCCTGCTGGGGAAGGGCCCAATCTGTGCTGCTGTGACAAGGCCACGAGGAGTATTGAAGATGCAGGCATATTCTCTGACAGGCAGGCTGGATACAAGGCGAGGTGGAATTTATTTATTTGTTTTGTGGCAGCTACTATTTTATAAGAATAAAATGCAATATAACAACTGTTCTTTTTAGGGAGTCTTTCCTGGAGGATTACCATGTGTAAATTGCGTTCTCCACCATCATTGGTGAATCTAAATCCATTTTTCTATTTGGAAGTAAAAACCCTTGCTAAGTAAATTATGTGGAGATCTTCTTTTCTGTCAAAGGGTGGGGTGTTTTTGCGAAAGGATTATCCTGTCAGCTAGTAGACCTGTACAGTCTTGTACAGCCTGGGAGTTTTCAGCCGAATAGCTACTGACTAATCCAGGTGATAGGCTTATCAGAGCCTGCATTTATCAGTTATAAAACATGAACAGACTAGTATGTTTTGCAGAGTGCCGGCTCCATCCTGCCACTGGTAAATATGTAGTCTCGAAGTGTGTGTTTAGGGTTTGATTGGTTGGAGTGCTTTTTTTTTCCCAAAGACATGTGGTATAAAGCCCTTATTTACAGCTGGATTTTGCCACCTAAGTGCACAGTATTCAGTCCAGACTTTAGTAGTGATTGAAAGATAAGATAGTGCTGGGTTTTAATATAAATTGCAGAGTATGGCACAAAAAGCAGAGACTTTATTATGTTCCTGATACGTTTTTTAAAAACTTAGTTTCAGAAGCTAAGCATTTGTCATCTCAGTAAGATGCAAATATTAAGCATGTTCAGTGTTCAAGTCACTTTCATAATATTTTTCCTATACATCTGATGATTGTATTTTGGTGATTTTAACTGCTATGTTCGCTGGCAATTTTTTTATTGTTCAAGTATTTTGTTTTGAACTTCTAACATCAATTGTTTTTCTTTATTTTAAGGTGTGACTGTACAGAAAAATTACAGAGTAAATTTGACTTCTTGCGGTCACAATTGAATGACATTTCATCTTTTAAGAATATCTACAGATATGCCTTTGATTTTGCAAGGGTAAGACTACTGGAATACTAGAGAATTTCTTGCTCTAATTGTTCAGTGAGCTTGTACTTGAGTGGTTTTTGTGCTTTCTTCATTCAACCTTAGGATAAAGACCAGCGGAGTCTTGATATTGACACTGCAAAATCCATGTTAGCTCTTCTGCTTGGAAGAACTTGGCCATTGTTTTCAGTATTTTATCAATACCTAGAGGTACAAGTTTCCTTCACTTTCTCAGTGATGGCATAATGGTTGGGCTGTTCTGACTTCAGGATTTGTGGGTTTCTGCTCAAGAATGTTTCCTTATGGCTTCTCTTTTCTTGCTTGATGTGCTCATGACAGTTATGATGTTCTTATATGTGTCACAGACCCTTCCCCCTTCCCGTGCTGCACCCCCCCTTCTCTTATCAAAGGCAACTAAAATTCCATCTTAATTATACTAAAAAGGGAAATTTAAAATTCAGTAATAGAACCACAGTAGTCTCTCCAGCTGCATCCATGCTGAATTTCAAAATGGCTTTGTGCAGATACAGTGTGTAGGTACCTGGCTGTGGAAGATTTTGGTCAACTCAGCTGCATGTGACTTAGCAATGTGGATGTGTGTAGGTTGTGGAGAAGTCTAGACTTGAGACTGTTTCCTGGCTTCAGATCAGTACTGATATGGCATAGTACATATCCTTGTGATCAAAGTGTTTTGTACACTGGGGGAAAAATGTATTTGTAATTGTTCATTCTGGAAATGTATCTGAGCTAGATATGCCCCACTTGAGGACAAGATGAAAATTTACCAGGTTTTGAAGCTTGAGTGATGGTTTCTTGACTCCCTGGTATTGTGGTTTTGTGCTGATCTTTCAAGAAAGCGTTTTTTGTAGTGTCAGAACTATGAAATATGTGCATGTGGAGTATGTTAAAAAATGAAAACCCAAGGAAATAATAGTAACTGTTGTTACCCATTAAATTGTTTGTCAGGAACTGATTGAAGATAAAATGAGAGAAATAAGATGCAGCATTACCAAATGTTGCTTGACATTTTAATGTTCTGAAATTATTTTCCTTAGCAATCGAAGTATAGAGTTATGAACAAGGATCAGTGGTACAATGTGCTAGAGTTCAGCAGAACCGTCCATGCAGATCTTAGCAACTATGATGAAGATGGTGCATGTAAGTAGCCAGAACATTTTTGCTTATTCAGCTATTAATTCAATATTTTCAATCTGAATAAAACAAATTTCTGTAACTGAAACAGTACTGCAAGGTATAAAATATTTTTCTCCAACAGTGCATAGAAAAACTGTCCTGATAAACACTGATCTTCAAGCTGCAGATGTTGATTGCAGTAGTATGTCAGGGGTGCGATGGTGTACTTGAAGCAACTTGCATTTAGTTGAGGATCTAGTGAAGCTGCTTGCTACGTTAAAGTATAGATTTGCAAATAGGATTATAAACAGCAAACTCTCATTTTGTAGTAATGATTATAAACAGCAAACTCTCATTTTGTGGTAATATATAAAACTGTAGTTTAACTGGAGTTAACTACAACGTGTCCTAGCCGCTGATCAATACTATGGTGGGATTGCATTAGGCATCCTGTTTTGATCTGTGTTCTAGTTATAAGAAATTTTGGAAGGAAGAAGGAATTAGTTGTGCCAATTTACAATGTGATCTTACCTTTATGCTTTCTGTTCAGTTCAGTCCACTTGTCAGGTGTCAGGAACGCTTTTTTCCCGTATTTCTTTGTAGCCATCTGTATGATTCTATATGATTGAATCATAATCACTGTTTTATAATTCTATGTGTAGTGATATTTGTGTACTTTTTGCCACAGTTGGATTGAAATTATTGTAATCATCATTATTTGACATGCATGTTGCCTAGACTAAGTTTTAACCCTCATACTTTAAGAGAAGATTGTTCAAAGACATTGGTAAATATAACTTCAAGTTTCGTCCATTTGCAGGGCCTGTACTTCTGGATGAATTTGTTGAATGGCTAAAGGTTCGTCAAGCATCATAGCAAGAATTCAAAAGAAAATGCAAAAGTTGTTTTGGTGCCCACCTCTACACAAAGTAATGAGAAAAACAAAGGATTGCATTTTCATTTTTAAGAAAGACTTTACAGTAATTTGTTTTCCTTTTTAAAGGAAATTTTCTTGTTACATGTGATATGGGCATTGAACCACACCTCTTCTGAGACTGAAAGTTGGAGTTCTTGTTTTGAGTCTTATGTTTATAGCATTTATTTCAGAACAATAAAGATTCAGATTTGTGACAAAGGCCTAAAAGTGAAGAATGTCCCTTGAATGTGAGTGTGGTGTTTATTTTTAAAACCAAATCTTTTAAGATTATCTTTCTCAGAAGTGCCCTTTGCTATGAATTTTTGAAGACCTTAAAATGCTTACCTGGCACTGTTGCTTGCTGGTGGTGTGATTGTCTTGTGTGACAAACGTTACAGAGAATGAATGATTTTTTTTCAGTCTTTTTTTTTTTTTTTGGAGCCCTGGGTGGCAGTGTGCTAATTTGTGTATTAAGTATTGGTCATGGGTTGTGCCGCAGTTTTCAGCTCCTTGTGGAGATAAAGGCCTTAAACTTTTTTTCTTCTTCTGTTTAGTTCAGTACCCACCCAGTGGCCTGGTGTTTAGTGGCAGGCCCTTTTAACGCAGAAAGGTGTAGAGCGTATGGCTCTAAATGCAGAATAGCTGAAAACTAGTTGCCTGTACTTCAGATGGTGAACACAGATACGCTTTGGTACAGCAAGGCAGCTTCAGATTTTTACTACGGTTTAGACTTTGGATTGCATTGTATAAAAAGTGCAATTTATATTTTAAAAGGGAAAGCTGGAAAGACTTGGTTTCAAGCTTTGCTTCTTATGTGTTTTAGACTGGAAGCATTCATAACATGACCTTTTTTATCTCCCTGGATGCTTTGCATAATATAAGTTAAGAAGAGACTATTAAATCACCTGCCTTTTGGTCTGTGTATAACAGGCTATTAATTTTTACCCTGTTACGCCATGCATTTTGTTCAATAACTACTGCAATTGCCATTTTAGGCGCTCAGTATTCGTGGCAATCTTTAAATACAGTAGAAGTTTGTCACTCCTACCTTCCTGCCCAAAGGGCCAGATGCCATCCTTGAGAAGGAAAAGTTTTCATGAGTAAATGTGAGAAACCAAAACAGCATGAGAGAATGAAGCATTTGTAACTTCTGCTTTATTATGTAAGTACATTATATAGACTGTGATAATGCCATGAGACTCAGACAGTGATTCAAGGACTTGTGCCAAATATTTCAATAGCTTGAAATAAGAATAGACAATGTAAGCTAGGCATGACTTGAAGATCTTTGCCTCAGGGAAATTACTTCTGTTTTGCACATCCATTATTCAGACTAACAAGCATGAGTTTTCCTATCCTTAAGGAAAGCTTTGTCCCCAAGATGAATTTTTTTTTGTCTTTATGAGGTGGGGGAAAAAAGAGAAAAGATGCGAGGAGAAATAATAAGTGGGACAAACTAGTAGCGTGTACCTGTGTTCTTGTTCTACTAGAGAGGGCTGCTCTTGCAACTTACTCTTCAGACCTGCTCACTGTGGGCTGCAGGGAGCAGTGCAGGGGTGGTCCATGCGTTGTTCTGCAAGTCACCTGGTAGTGCCGGTGAACCTTAGAAGCTTGGTTCTGCCCAAGCAAAAAAAAGGATTGGAGGGGGGGGGTGGAATAAACAGCAAACAGCAGTTGAGATACTTGGAATATCTCTGCTTTTACAGTGTCTAGTGTCTATGTGCATGCAAATACATGCACCACAGCTGTTCTGAGTATTTTTCCAGCTTTTTTTAAGGGAAGTACTGGATTTTAGACCTCATATAGGCTACAGCAGTTCTCTTCAGTATGTTACAAGTTGTCCGTTTGTATTGTTGATAATTCTGATATCACTCATAATGGAGTGCCTTTCATGTGGAAATTGCCCTACCCCACAGAAAGTTAGTGCCAGAGTGAGATTAGCCTCAAGAGTCCCAAGATTTACTGGTAGAGTAAGGTCCTAACCTGCACCAATTAACTTGCATCAAGGGCAGTACTGCTGTAAATGACATCTCTGCAGGGGCACAGATTCTGAAATGACTTTCTCAAATTCACTGCAATGACTCTCCTTGCTTAGTATGTTTTAGTCCCTGTTATAACTGGGGAATTCTCTTTCCAGAAGTTTTTAAATACTGGTTAGAAGATTAATATTTTATAGTGAGATTTAAAAAAAAAAAAAGTCTTTTTTTTAGGTAACTGCGAACTGTTGTGAATTCAGTTTAACCCAGTTGGTCCTAGAGGATGGTATTAGAGTCTAACAGTAGGAGTGATGCATCTGCCAATCCGAGGTGGTTGAGTACTTACATTTAAGGTGTAAGACACTATGTGATGTATCATTTGTATCTCTGTTAAGGTTTTATCAGTATTCCTATAATAAATCCATGTTTCAGGGATTTATAGCTTGGTTGTGTGTGTGATTGGAAATCATCAGTTACTGTAAAACTTTGACTGGGAATGAATGTATTTAAGCTACTTAAAATCAATATAGTTTTTCAAGTTTAAATAAAATAGGATTTTAAGTTATGTTTTTTGTGCTCAAAACTGCAATCAGATTTCTTGTTTAAATGTGAACTAATAGCTTGTACAGTCATTGTGAGCTGATCACTCGTTAGCTATCTTCTTATTAAATCATCTTACAGCTTACTGTGGATAAGTGCCGAAAGATGTTTATTTTTTTAATTTTGTGCATGTCCACAGCCCAAAACTGGGTTCACCTAAATGCTTTCCGTAGTCTTGGAACATTAATTTTGCTTTGTTCAGGTGCATTTCCGTTTATTGAATTAAAAACAAGTGACACTTTATTTTTCAGTATTCTAAAATGAAAGTTCACAGGTGAAATATGCTACCACAGTTATGACAAATAATAAAACAGAAGATGAAATGTCTTCCAAAACTAAATCATACTGGTGTTATCTTGATGTTATAAAATTCACTTTAATCTCACTTTCATTTATTGATATTAGTTCTTCCTAACATTTAATAATAACTATTTTTTTTCTAGTTTTCGTAGACAACTAACAATTTTGGTTTCTTAAATCTGAAAATGCCCACTTGTTCATGGAAAAAGCCATACTGATAGACTGGAAAGTAATTTTTCTCCTGTGTAAAAATGTGATCTTGAATTAAACAGTCATGTATATTTCCCATGTCTTTAACTGTATATGTAGCTTTGATCCAATTTATCTTTACTGTTTAAACGTCCAATTCTTTACTAATGGCTGTAATTTCACGTGTCTATGTAGCAGGATTTGAATTTTGCATTTTTGATTCCCGGGGATACAAGCGTGGTACAAATCACGAGCAGCCCGACAGGGGGCGCTGTGGTCTGCATTTCCATCGTGAAAGGGGTTTGCGTGTCTCAAAAGCATTGAGCTGATACATTGGTATTGACTGGTCAAAAACAGCAAAAGGGGACCATAAGTTTAATTTTTCTGATGTTTTGTTAATTTTTTAAGCTAGCGAACAGTTCTTTCAATGCGATATGTACAAACATGTACAGGTTTAGCTTTGTTAAGTATGACAAATAAAACGGTATGTAATAGGGCAGAATTTTTTTTTTTTGTCACGCTGTCTCTTTTGGGTTTTTATTTTGTATGTTTGTAACTGTTCTTAAACTGAGAGGCTTAATTCCAGCAAGATGGATCAGTCTAGTCTCTGGCTTCACCTTACTGAATAATTTCTTTGCTCCTGTGTGCACTTATAGAAAACAGAATTTGATCTCAGCTGGGAGCAACAGTAAACACAATTTTTGATTATGTCCCAGGTTATTAGGTGCTGATAGACCGTAATGGGCCTGGTGATTAATTCCATGCGTTACTCGTTGCATGAACCTGCTTCAACACCCTGATGCATTACATTTGAATGAAAAGAGAATAAGCTTTTTTTCCTCTTCCCTGGCTGCCTCATTTTGCCCTTCCCCATCAGTGTTTTTTAGGAGAGGCCTTGGTATTTCCTAGTGTCTTTCAGAACTGCTTACAGAAAGGGTCAAATATATGACAAGCTTTGCTACTGTTTTCCTTGCAGATACAGTTTGTTCCACTCTTGGCACTTGCTGGTGTTAAGGCTGGTGGCAGTACCTGCCTCAGGACAGTCCTAGGAGAGACTCCCAAAGATCATTGGTCTCCCTCAGACCTAAGTCAGTGCCTGTTTGCTATCTCCACCTTTATCCTCTTTTGATAATGAAGTTCCTGATGCCTTCCTGAGTGAGTAGAATGTTTGGAGCTCTGCAAACAGGTGTCTCTTATCTGGATTGACAAGCGATGCCAACAGTTCTGTTACTTCTCTTTGCCATTGTCTTCCGTGTTCTCATTCTGTACTTCTTTCTGTCTCTGTAGGAGAGGGCACTGTAGTGCTAGGGGGGCATATTGAAGCCTGAGTGGGTACTGCAAGATATGTTGTCTAGTGTTTTCTTTTTTTTTTTTTTTCTAAAACCATTACCAGGCTTCCTACCAAAATGAAATTAAGTTTATTAGATTTGTGTATCACTTCATACAAACCCTAAACTTCATAATCTTGTTCTGTTTTTATGTTAGCTAATCAGAGTATGGTATCTCCATGGCTTTTTGTTCCGTGAATAGTGACTGATCATAACAATAATGACAGAAAAGGGAAGTTACTGAATTTGTCTGTTTATAGGCTTCACAGTGGGCATATTATTACCTTAATGACCCAAGTACTGTTTCTTAGTCGAAGTTGGTTTCAAAATATTTCTATTGAATGGCTTACTACTTTATAAGTTATTGAAATGTTATAGTTGCATCCTGTTTCTCCAGAAACTATACCTAGTGATAAAGGTGCTTTAAACACCATTTTTCAGTTTATTCTCCAAATTTGACAATTTAAGAAAAAAAAAGAATCACACAATGTTTCAGGGATTTTGCTCATGTATATATTTTATCATCTTAGCAATGAATTAATGTTGATTATAAAGTAATTTAAAGGTATTTTTGACCAATTTAAATTCTATCTAATATACAACTTTTTTTCCTTATTGTTTTTAGAATTACTTATTTTCACTGTTCATTTTAAGATAGTGAATTAAAGGGCTAGAACATAGTATTGCCAGCTAGCTTAATTTTTTTTCTGCTAATAACCCTGGGGTGATTGTTTTTATTTTTTTAAATATTAGAATATTTTAGGATGGTTTACTGAGCCTATTGTAGTAATTTAAATTGCAGTAAAATGGAATTGTAGATGTGACTTGTAGCCTGCTAACTATTACAGGCTTAACGTGAAATTATTTTCTGCATTCAAAATAAGTTAACTCTAGATCAGTTTTTCTAATGAAAGAGGAAGCATCCTATGATGTAATGTCTCTCAATAATTAAAACTCGAAAAGAAAATTATAATCTTCAACAGCTGATATTGCATCCTCATCTAGCTGCTCAACGTGCTTGAATTTGAACAAGGAGAAATTGTTAGTTGGGACACCTGAATGAATGATTCAGAACACATCTGAATTAAATTAGTATTAGTTCACAAGAAACTCAGTTACTTCAATTTTTTTGCAGATTACAGCAATAACAGGAAGAGGAACATTAGTTTTATAAAAAGTGGGTCCTCTCCGTACCTGGCACTTGCTGCCAAGCTATGCTTCTGTGTAGTAGTTTGAGGTATTGGTTCTGCCTGCATGGATCTACCGAACAAAGAAAACAGTTTATTCCCTCCTGTGTGTTTGATTTTTTTGCATCAGGGCTGAGTGGTCATACAAAGGAAAGACAAGTGCTGGAGTTCCAAGGCCTGGATATGGATCATGACACTGATTTTTCCAATATATGAAACGGAAATCAGTTGTATCCTACCATTTTTCCTTTTATGTAACTGGGGGAATGTTCTGTCCCTGTTTCAGACTTGCAGTCTGTACACATGCACACACAGTTTTATATCCGAGTACATAAATGTTTCCCATCTGGTGTTCAACCTCATGGAAACTGCACAGAGTTTTAAGGTGAAGAGAGAATTAGAAAGGAGGTTTAGTGCTCCTCAGCTTTCCTGTAGCTTTATGTACTTCTTGGGGACTGTGGAGTGGGCTGGTCACCTGTCTGTCCTGTGCAAATCTCCCTCAATGGTGGTTTTTCTGCATTTGAAAGGTTCTGTCCTAGGAGCCAGTTTAAAGTTTTGGTAGTGAAATGCTGTTCCTTTGCTGAATCTTCTGTCAATTTATTCATAAACCCATTGACTGTAATTATATGTTTTGGGTTGTGGCTTTTTGTTTTGTCTTTTTTTTTCCCCCTGGTATGGTGATTACTGGCTTACGGAATGAATACTGTCGTGTGGAAAAATGCCCTCATAGAATTGGAGATGCCAAGCCTAACAATGTCCATGGGAGGACACTAATTATTACTGACACTGGAGTGAACCACCAGGATACTTATGTGCCGAGGCCTACCTTTTGCCAGTGTTTCTCACTTTTTTCTTTTTTTTTTTTTAAATTGTGTATGGAACTGTGATTTTAGGTTGTGTACTACATCACAAAAAGAGATTGCGTGGCTGAAGCTGTACAACTGAGTGTATGCTGTACTGAAGTTCGTTACAATGTATAATTCTTAAATGAAGTGCTTATGACTTTATGTAGGGTGTTGTAGTTTGTGGATCTTCATGTGTTTTTGCAATACGATATGATGCATAGCTGAATGGAAAATAACTGGTTGCTGAAGTCATGGGGAAGCATCTTAGGTGTCAGTAGCTGTTTGTAAGCAGCGAGTACGTTTTCGTTTCCTACTTCGTTTTTTGATGCTCATTTTAATTTCTAAAGGATCAGTGTTCATCAGGGATCGCTCATGATCCTTGTTTAGGAACAGAAAGAATATTATTTTTCTATTAGTTGGGGGGGGCAGCTAATGTACCAGCATGTAGGGTTTTGGATTCATTGTACAAGAGACTGTGTTGTTAATAAAACTTTTGTCCCAACCTAATGACATTACTGTTCTACAAATAAATACTGTGCTTATGCTTTGCATAGTGCTGGTCTTTTGACTAGAACATGCCTGCAATCATATTAAATATTTTTCTGTTTAACTATATCATCTAAATTGCTCAACATTGGTAAAAAATTAATTAAACTAAGAACTTGTTTTCTAGTATTAGTGGTATCAATGCAAGAGGTAAAGTTGCCTCATTCCCATTTATTTCTTTGTTTAGATGTTTCTAGAATGTTTTGGCCTTCTTTAGCTTAAAGATTTGATTTGTGTTACCATGATTTGAGTTCACCAATGATGATTCCAATCAAGTTGTACAGCTATTTTGGTTAAATTTTGTCCTTTGGACATAAGTAACAAGGGCCCAGTTCTCCAGACATGCTTAAGACTTCATCCTTAAAGAAATTAGATTCCTTATGATTGACAAGACCCTTCTAGCTTAGATTTTATAATGATTCATCCCTGAATTTTCTTCTATCCCTGAATTAAGGGCTGCCTTGACTACAACAACCAGGAAATACTAATGTCTAAGAGTTTATTGCTTTGAAATACCAGATGGGAGGCAGAGGAAGCGCTCATGTTTAGGTTGGATTGCAGACCAGGTTTATTTGTACATCCCTTGGGCTACAGTTTGAATTAGCTGTGAAGTTGGCTGTATTTCTTTTAAGTACATTCTTTTTGTTATATTGCCGCAAGAATTAAAGATTGCTACGTTACGTTATGCAACATCTTCACAGATTTAGAAATGCCGAGGTATAGGAAAGCACAGAGAAAGGAAGCGTGAGGCCCTTTCTGAGATAGCTTTGGGCTAGTACAGTGCATTATGCAAACAAAATTATCTGGTCTGAAATTCCAGGGTTTAGGTGCCTCCTTATGCAGATACCTAACATGCTGCACAGAGGGCGTGTTTTTAAGATTTTAATAGCAAAAAATGGTGGGGATTTTTTCCTTTGCAACAGTGTAACCCCTTGATAGTATTCTGGTGGCCGCTGAGAAGAAATCATTTAATTGCCAGATGTTTCCCAACTCTACGAAAGTTCACAGGAGCCAGAGGACCAGTGGACTCCTATTCCTCTCTTGCATATTTGTTAGATGTCACGCAGATGCATTTTGGCTGTCCCCAGCCACATGTGACCCTCTCCCCGGAGACAGTCAGCTTCTGACATATTGATAAGGAGTAAAGAATTGGTAAGTGATGCTCCCAGCAAAAATTTCTTGATCATCTGTGTGTTACAGGAATGTGACACACCAATGCTTGGTAGCTAGTTTGAAAGGAAATACATGACAACGGCCAGTTCAAATCTAAATGAAGCACGACTAGGTTTAACCAGCTTTAATAGATGTAATTTGTGGGCCAAAATTGTGGTTTTGCAGTTTGGAAAACCCCAAGTTACTTTGGTTTTATTGAGTTAACTGTATGAGTTTTCAACGGGAAATATTTCCATGCAATATACAGCGGGCTTTATAAACAAGGAAGTGATTGTGGTTTTACGTAACAGCGTAGTGCCAGTAAAATAGGGTTGGGAACAGAAGGAATTTCTGGACATAAAAACACATCTTCTGTTATCAGAGGATGACTTGCATGGTTGCTTTATTTAACACTACTAATCTGGTTATAGAAGGACTTTTTAACATCACTCCGTTGAATTAAATTTTACAAGTGCTCATCAGCATGAACAAGAGTTGCACAGGTGTGTCCTTTGAAATCAGTGAGTCGATGCTTTATGTCTCACCAATACAGAATGTGAGTGACTCACATTAACTGAAATTGTAGAGCAGCACGGTATAAATGGACACAGAAATTCCCACGTAACTGTTTTCATAGAATCGTAGAATACCAGGTTGGAAGGGACCTCAAGGATCATCCGGTCCAACCTTTCTTGACAAAAGAAAAATTTTCTTCTGCTCTTCCATTGCCAGTGGAATTGCTGGCAGTATCGTTAGTGCCAGCGCCAGCACCGCACTGGGAGTGCGGCAGGGAAAGCTTTACTGCCGGCCAAGCACCGGCTTTGCACAGTGCACAGGGGTGCAGACCATGGCAGCCAAACTCCTGCAGATCTGTGAGCTCTGTTACAGAAGGTATTTTACATCTGTCTGCGCTGTACCTCAGCCACGGTGACTGCAGCCCAGGCATGCCGTGCTGGTTCTGGTAACAGCTCTCCAGTGCATGGGCTTGTATATAGTTGTATATAGCTTTTTATTTTTATCATTTCGCTATTATTACCATTATTGTTTCATTAAAACTGTTGTAGTTTTTTTTCTTTTCTAACCCGTAAGTCTCTCTGCCTCATTCCCTTTTCCTTCCCGTTTGGGGCAGGAGAGGGGGTCAGAGAGCATCTGTCCGTGTTTAGTGGCCGGCCCAGCCCTAACCCGCAACGTGATCTGAAAGCACTTTAAGAGTGAAACTTCACTGTGCACAGTATTGTAGCTACAAATTTATTTTCCATTTGATAGACTGATATGCCAGAGGTTGCCGGGCAAGTCGCTGGCATATCAGGAGCCTGTGCTGCTCACCTGCTTTACTAACCTTTACAGTCTTGCCAAAGCCTCAGTAGGTTTCATGCCTGCGGGAAGGAGAAACTGATGGTTTTGGATCCGATTGTAGGGTTGGAATTAGTGCTGCACACGTATCTGCTATTCTGTAGGCCTCATCACAGTTCAGCATGATTTTACCTAAAGGTAGAGGTGCAGTTTTGGCTAGGAATTAGTATCTATTGGCTTACCTCTTCAACAAGCCAAGGAGAGTTTTACGTCTTACACACTTGTCACTACATTTTGCCTGCAATTTTTATGTGCTTACTGCTGTTACTAAATGTGTCATACTGGTACAAACATTGCCAGTGTTTGCTGTCTCTTGACAAATTATAGTGAGTTAGCAATATGTTAAAAAAGTAAATTTACAGTTGTATACAACTGTAACTTTGCACACGTTTGTAGACAGAGGGTGGAAATGACACCCACAAACAAGAAATCTGTGGTCACTCTGTCCCTTCCCACCCTTCTTTCCTCCTCTGTAAATGTGTACCTTTCCAGTATGTAAATGGAAAAATCGTGAAGAAAAGCTTCAGAAGAATGAAATTAAGAGAAGCTATGACTAAAGGCAAGAGAGTTTTATTTTAATTATCACTTAACTGAATAGTTTGATTGGAAAATTATGTAGTTGGAAGCTAAGCTTCAGAAACAAAGTACAATAAACTAAAGCTACAATACTGCAATGCATAGTACTGATGAGTGCTGTAAACATCTTGAGAAAGTTATGCTTGTATAGTTAAAAACATGGTTTTCTTCCTAGTTTCAATAAAAGACATCAGAGGATTAATTGTCTTTCAAGGAAATATTTAAATTCAACTGCTATCAGAGTAAAATGTTTCATCAAAATTACACTTTGGATCTAATCTGTCTCAGTCTTTCTCTGCATAAAGAATGCAATGGAAGAAAGGTTGTACAAAGCAAGAACAAAGTAATGGTTTCTTACCTAAGTAACATGATAGATTAAATCTAACTGGAAATCTGCTACATATAGTTCAAGCAACATTATCTGATGCAAGAGACGGAGTGTTAATAATTCAGTATTTGGGAGAATATTGAAACAGTTTTGGTTTTTACAGCAAGTAAAAAACCGACAATCCCACTGAAAGTTTTGAACTACAACTTTATATTATAAGTGTGTCAGAGTATTTCAGGCTTCCATCAACGGCGCTGACTTTGAGCATTCATTTCAAAATGATTTTTAAAAAATTAAATGCGAGACATGTTAAGCTGAAACAAAACAGAAGTTTTTGTTTTGAAATTGTGGCTTTCCCTCTTTTAACTGTGAGTTCAAAGTTTGTGCAAAGAATGTATTTTTTTCATCTGAGTATATTACAAAATACATTAATTAGTTTTAATGCAACTATGTTGCCTTCTACGATAGGCCTTTATTGAGTCTGACATCAGTGCAACCCACTATTGTGATCAAATTGTAAATAATCATCTCCCTACTTTCTCCTATTTTTGACTTAAGAAGAATGTACTATACTTTAGAATACTAAAATAAAACAGTTAGTTGCATTTTTAACCTAGAGGGAGGATTTGGAACTTTAAACAGTTGACTTTCAGGTAAATCTAACTAGAAAAGTTGCAGTGAATGCTCATCTGCTGATTAAAGAATGTGCATTTAACAAACATCTTGCATATGCTGCAGTACAGCAGCACAATTTGCCTGTTTGTGGGTTTTAAACTAGGATTAATTTCATTAACAGATGCACACTTAAATTCTGATCCACAGAAACTCTTAACAGTGCAAGAGCCCTGTCTCCTTGCAAAATACATCCTAGAAAATGAGTGGTAACTGACAAGAGTCCTGCTACATGCTCCAAGAAGCCAATGTCAGAGACTTATCAACAGGGCTAAGATTATAAAATACTATTTTCCAAAGAGATCTGTGAATGCTGTCTTTAGGCTATCATGAACATGCAGGTATACCAGAATCACAGATACAGGAAATATTACTTCACAGTATTTAAAACTATGAGATTTGAATACTTCTTTCTAGCTTTTTTAGTAAATACATTTATGTCAGTATAGAGTCCTATAGAATGTAATCCATGTAATGGATGGAGGCAGATCTGCAGAGTGCTGTGGTGGTGCAAAAGCAATATAGTTTCTTTTGCCCCTGAATGGGACCTTGAAACTCTCTATCTAAGAAATTAAGTTCCTTGTTTCTCCCTATAGTCGTTGGTATGCAGGATATGTTAGGGAGGTCCTGAGAACACAATTCTCTCAGCTGACATTGTCATCTGGAACAAGATTAGGAGCCAGAATCTAGCTCCACACAAGCCTTTAGGGATACCTAAGCGCAATATCTAACGGCCCGGGCTTCTGCTGGTTCCCAAGTATGTGCTGATGGCTGTCCCCAGAATTTCTGCATTTGACGTTTTTGAGCAAGCAGATTCTTGGATCATGTCTAAGCTCTGTGGCAGTTTGGAGAATTGGCACCTATTTTCTGTCTGAGCATTCCAGTCTATACCTAATTGTTTGAGCCACACACAAAAGACAGTCTGGAATAGAGATACTGGTCTTCCTTTTGTCCAGTACCCTGGTGAGCTTACCTGGCTTTTAGAAAAACTCATATAAACATTATAAACTTAAATATTAATTTTAGTATGGCTTGGATATCTGATGAGTGCCTTCCTACAGGGAGTGTAGGCACAGTCTAAATTGACTCCAGATCCTCCTAAAATCACTTTTGACTCTGACTCATAAGTCCAGTTCAACAGAAGAAATAAGGTTTGTAACTGAACATGTTCAGTGTAGTCTGTCAGCTGAGTAGACAAGTTGGATGTGCATCAGACACTGTTATGAGTTCATCAGACTATTGGAAGCAGGAGCAGATCATCTTTGGTCATTTCCCAAGGGAAGGGGCATCACTAGCTGTCCTGCCACCAAACTAAAGCAGAGGATACAGGGTCAGCTCTGGTGCAGAAGAAAGAGCTACTAAAACTACTTTTTTCAGCACTGGAATTTCCTTGGAGATCTGGTTTTGTCCATCTCGTTTTCATGAAATAAACGTCCAAGCTCCGTGGAAACTCAAAAACTGCAATAATAATGGAATTAACAGGTGAAAGTGGCTGTCTCAGGAGCATGAAATGAGAAGCCAGCCATCAGGGCAAAAGAAATTATGTTTTTAACAACAGTAAAAAGAGTGTGGTCAAACATAGTTCCTTTTCCATTCATCATTTTTGTATTATCTCTTGCATTTTTTTGTATTTTAAGAGACATACATACAGAGAAAAACTTGTAAGATTTTTTTTTCTTTTTTTTTCTTTTTCCCTATGGTATGTAGAAAAACAAAAGCCAAAAAAATTACTCCACATGAAGAATCACATTTACACAGCCCACTTCTGCTACTCAAGACTAACCTATTTTGGTCTATGTTGGGTTTCTTAACACTGCTGCAGAGTGAATGTTGCCGAAGTGTGAATATTACTTGCTAGCTATGCAGGACAAAATATTAAATGCTTCAATGGCTTCATCTGATACCTATAAAAAGAGGTGATTTCAAAGAAAATCCTAACTGTATTTTGATTGCTTCTCTCTGTATAATTTGAAAAATCTAAGGAGCATGTCACTTGTGAAACTTCCCAATAAATAAAAAATACAATTAGTTTGCCCTCTAAAATAATAGTAGTTCCTTTCTCTCAAGCACATTTTTCTTTCTGAAGTAACGTCGTTATTAGAAAGGTCCTTACTTTTCTGTTTCAGGAGGTGAGTATTTCCGCTGTTGAAGGGGCCACTGCACGTGGACCAAGCAGGTCAGCATCCCTGCACAGACTGTTTGGGCCAGAGTTACTCTTCCAGCTGCAGGGTAAAGGAAGACCGTGTTTCTGAGGTCTACAGCATGTTCTAGAGGGATTTTTTTCCCCTCTATTTCTACACCCGTTTGTTCCAGCAGAAACCAGCTTCATAACCTCACCTGAAGTAGCCATGGTGCCAGAACCTTCCTAACCTCATCTGAAGTGGAGATGATGTCATGAAAGTTATCAGTTGTTTATTAAATTTTAAGAAATGCAGTCCCTTTTGAAATTCCTAACTCATTTGGAGATGCTTGCTGACAACTTCAGTGTTTAATATTGTTCCCAGCCTTGATGTCTCACTGATGTACCACATCAGTCTTTGTTGTGACTAAACATTACATCATGGTAAGTGTTGTTTATAGTGCATCAGCCCTATGGATGGGCAAGCCCAGGAATTTCAGAAGGCTGCAGTTCCTTTGGAAATTTTGGAAGGAGACTTCTACGGCGAATGCTGTAAAATGTATACCATTCAACAGTGTGCTCTATTAATTTTCTAGCGTGTATTATTACCTAATATGTACATATCCCGTAAGAAACTCTTTCCTATTGTTCTGTAACTGAGGCTTTGGTTCAGAAGTCACGGTGTAACATCATGTGGCCCATGCAGTTTAGAAATAAAACGGAAACACATTAGGCCCACCCTGTCTTAGGAAACCGTGTCCACGAATGCAGTAGTACTGTGGTTTTAAGATACTTGGGTGCTGCACAATTTGTTAAGTATTCCTATGGCAGCAGCCAACTTTTTGACTCCAGGAGTGGGTGATGTCTACGTCTTGTAACACAACTTGGCTCCGTGAGTGGTGTTTTAAGAAAGCCCAGTTACACATGTCAAATTACTGTCAGCAACAAGACTCTGATTTGTTATTCAGCGTTGTCCCTTCCTATATTCCAAGTATTTTTTTTTTTGTTTAAGAATGAATGTAGCAAGCCTAAACAAATATTTTATTTGCATTTAATGGTTTTGTTTCAAAGTAAGAAGTTCACATATGGGTCTCCATATGCCACCAAACTTCTCTGACCTACTTTTTCCACCCAGTGTCTGTGCCTTCTTCTGTCCAACTTGTGTCTGCTCTTCCGTCCCACTTTTAGTCAAGACTTTGAGACCTGTAGATGAGACCCAGGTAAGATCATCTGTCACTCATGCCCATTTTCTTTTGTTTAAAACTTGCATGGAATTCTACCATTGATCCCAGAGAATCCAAAGTGCTGTAGTGAGTTAGTAAGCTTGTACCTTCAGAACTTTGTTTAACCATAAAATTAGCCGTACCTTGGCCCAGGGAAACTGAAGCTGTACTGTCCTTTGCTAAATATTATCTGCCAAAAAAACATTAACTTCATGGTTTCATTTTTATTTTTTTTCAAGGAGAAGGACTCTTTATAAGCGAGTGCAGTGATAGGACAAGGGGTAGCAGTTTCAAACTGAAAGAAGGTAGATTTAGATTAGATGTTAGGAAGAAATTATTTTCTGTGAGGGTGGTGAGACACTGGTGCAGGTTGCCCAGGGTAGGTGTGAAAACTCTTTTCCCGGCAGTGTTCAAGGCCAGGTTGGATGGAGCTTGGAGCAACCTGGTCTAGTGGGAATTGTCCCTGCCTGTGGCAAGGGCGTTGGAACTAAATGATCTCGAGGTCTTTTCCAACCCAAAACACTCTCCATTTTGCCTCTTTGAGTGGGTGAAACACGTTTTAAGGACAGGAGCAACCAAAATAAATACGTGGTTTTAACTTCTGGGTAACACGGGCAACAGACTTTTGCCTAGTGATCCCAGCTATGGGAACTCGATATTCTTTTACCTCGTTCTCCAAAAGTAGCATCTGACGCTAAATAGATTTTTATATATATATATTTCGGGGGTTTTTTTTGAGCAACGTTGAAACTCTGTAGAGAGTTTTCAGCAAGTTTCGCGTTGTAGAACCAATAAAATTCGAAGTGCCGGAGGGGACGAACGGAGTCGCGAACGATGCCCGGGCCGGCCGCCAGGGGCCGCCCTGCCCTCAGGCAGCAGCCGGCGGCAGCCGCGGCGTCACCGGCTTGTTCTGGCTGCCGGGTCTGGGTCGGGGCGAGGGCGGGAGGGCCGAGTCGAGATGGGGTCTCGCGTCAAGTCTCGTGTTGAAAGTCTGGGCACGAGGAATTCCGAACCGTGTTAAAGCATCTCGTTCTGGTGAACCTCGTCGGATCAGCCAGCCCCGCGGCTTTTTCGAGTTACTCAAGGGCGTGGATGAGGTGGATCTTTGTGTGGTTTTTTGGTGTTTCACGTGTTTCGCCTTGACTGGAAGTCAGCAGAGACTTGTCTCCGGTCACCCAGAGCGCACAGAACAACGGGGCATACGACTGGAGGCTTCTTAAAGCTTCTTGGTACCCAGCTCCTTAAACACTTACAAATCTGTCCCTAACACACACAGACAAAAAAAAAAAAATGTGAAAACACGATGTAGAATGGAAGTCGGTATACATTTCTACCTATAACTGAATGATGACCATGTAGGAAGGAATAAATATTATAATTTGTTATCTGGGAACAAACAGCAGTATCTTGGGATTGCTTTGAACTTCAGTGAACTGGAATTTGCTTCATACCAGTACTTGGAAATGCTGAGAATGAAGAAAAAAAAAAAAAAAAGAATTTATTACTCTTCTTTTTTTTCTTTTTATCCATGTGGAGTATCGATGTGGACTAGGCTTTTATACCAAAACAAATTTCCTAATGTTAAGTTCCAAAGTTCCTAATGTTAAGTTATAAAGTTAAGGTCCTACGATTCTTGTGAACTCATAGAATCATAGAACAATTCAGATTGGAAGTGACCCTTGAGATCATTGAGTCCAACCATTAACCCTACACTACAAGTTCACCCCTAAGCCATATCACCCAACACCACATCTAAGCGACACTTAAACACATCCAGGGATGGCGACTCAACCACCTCCCTAGGCAGTCTGTTCCAGTGTCTGACCACTCTTTCTAGCACATTGTCTAAAATGAAATAATAATTTAAAACAATCTGGGAATTTGAACACTTGACATACTCACTACATATTTACATATAATAGACTAACTGTGCCAGTGCACTATAGGGACTGAAACAAACTATAAAACCATTCTCACTGGCCAGTTAAACCACTCTTATGTTCTTGACCATATAGCAAACTTTTCCTTCTGACTTTCATCATACATTTTTGAATATGGCATGGCTGTTGCAAGAATATTATCAAAATATAGTCAACAATCGTTTGGATACTTTAAAATTCTAGTAGTGCAAACTTCCTAGCAGATGAAGTCTGAAGTCCTAGCAGGGATGACATTTAAGGATTTTATTGTTTTAGAAAACATTGTATAATATACTGACTTGTGAACTGATTTAAGTGGTCAAACCATGCTGCAGTAAACAGAATTTCAAAGGAAATGGAATACAGTTCTTTCCCTTGCTGCTGCTGAGCTATGCAGCTTGTTATGAATTTGCAACTGATTGCTAATGGAAATGAGAAACAGACAGGAAATCTACACAGCTTATATCTGGGTACAGGCTGGGTGGTGAGTGGATTGACAGCAGCCCTGCTGAGAAGGACTTGGAGATCTTGGTGAGTGAAAAACTGAACAGGAGCCAGCACTGTGAGCTCACAGCCCAGAAAGCCAGTTGCATCCTGGGCTGCATGAGAAGAAGCATGGCTAGCAGGTAAAGGGAGGTGATTATTGCCCCTCTACTCCACTCTTATGAGACTCCACCTGCAGTTCGGTGTTCAATTCTGGGGCCCCCACTGTAAGAAGGACATGGATCTGTTGGAGCAAGTCCAGAGGAGGGCCACAAAAATAATCAAAGGTCTGGAGCACTTTCCTGTATGAGGACAGGCTGACACAGTTGGGATTGTTCAACCTGGAGAAGAGAAGGCTCCAGGGAGACCTTATAGCGGCCTTCCCGTACCTGAAGGGGCTACAGGAAAGCTGGGGAGGAATTTTTTATAAGGGCATGTGGTGATAGGACATGGGACAATGGTTTTAAACTAGAGCAGGGTAGCTTTAGACATTAAAAAGAAGTTCTTTACTGTGAGAGTGGTGAAACACTGGAACAGGTTGCCCAGAGAAGCTGTGGATGCCTCATCCCTGGATGTGTTCAAGGCCAGGCTGGGTGGGGCTTGGAGCAACCTGATCTAGTGGGAACTGTCCCTGCCCATGGCAGTGGGGTTAGAACTAGATGATCTTTAAGGCCCCTTCCAACCCAAACCATCCTATGATTCTATGATAATCAGCTTATTTTTATGCCATTGAGAAGAATGGAGATATTTAGACATTTTACAAATGGTTAGCATAAGTGTGATTGACAGTGACATTACACAGCAGAAAATTTAAGCTCAAAATGAAAATAAATGTGGTGTTTTTCCAGAGGAAATTCTACAAAGCCAGGATGCCTAAAAGCATACTTGGCTTAAAACTAATCTGAGCACAGTAGGTAATAAACCTGGGTTTGGAGGGAGGATGGTCGGATGACTGATGACAATAGTGTTCCCCATCTCTTATTTTTATGATTTCCATTTTTATTCCAGCAGCGAGCTACCTCTTTGATGGAAGAGAAGAGCGTTGACTCAAGTGCAGCATATCAGATCCAAGTTTCTGTATCTCCAGGTGCTCTTTATGACCAGAGGGGATTGGCAAAAGCAAAGTGAAGTAAAACCACTCACCCCTTCTTGGCAGGCAGCTGGGCTGGGCTCTGATTTGTAGCCAGGGAATTTCTGTCTGCCCCATGTTTACTGTTCACAGTCACTCAGCCAGGAGCTCTCTTAAATTGCAAACACTGTTTTCTTTTTGCTTTTAGAGCCAGTAGAAATGAACAGGCAAAATTATCTCTGTATTGTAAAAGGACTACAGTTATATTATTCTCTTACATTTCTGTGTTAAGTAACAGGCACTAATCAATGGTCCAGGTTAAAATAATTCCTGCTTTGTATTGTTCAATTCAGCGCAAAGACATACAACAACCCCTCAGTTTCAGTGTCATTTGGTGCTTGTCAGCCCGTTCCAGAGCATTTATAGCAGTGTGTAATGACTGGTTGGATTTTCTATGTCTAATTGAAGGAATCCTTTTTTTCTGAATTTCAAGGAATAGCAAAGTCATAGAATCATAGAATCATAGAATCATAGAATGTTAGGGATTGGAAGGGACCTCGAAAGATCATCAAGTCCAATCCCCCTGCCAGAGCAGGAACGCCTAGATTATGCTACACAGGAACGTGTCCAGGCAGGTCTTGAATGTCTCCAGAGAAGGAGACTCCACAACCTCTCTGGGCAGCCTGTTCCAGTGTTCCGTCACCCTCACTGAGAAGAAGTTTCTTCTCGAGTTTAAGCGGAACCTCTTATGTTCCAGTTTCAGCCCATTACCCCTTGTCCTATCAGTGGTTGTCACCAAGAAGAGCCTGGCTCCATCCTCGTGACACTCACCCTTGATATATTTGTAAACATTAATGAAGTCACCCTTCAGCCTCCTCTTCTCCAAACTAAAGAGCCCCAGCTCCCTCAGTCTTTTCTCATAAGGGAGATGCTCCACTCCCTTAATCATCCTAGTTGCCCTGTGCTGGACTCTCTCCAGCAGTTCCCTGTCTTTCTTGAACTGAGGGGCCCAGAACTGGACACAATATTCCAGATGGGGTCTCACCAGGGCAGAGTAGAGGGGAAGGAGAACCTCTCTTGACCTACTAACCACCCCTCTTCTAATACACCCCAGGATGCCATTGGCCTTCCTGGCCACAAGGGCACAGTGCTGGCTCATGGTCATCCTGCTGTCCACCAAGACTCCCAGGTCCCTTTCCCCTACACTACTCTCTAATAAGTCATTCCCCAACTTATACTGGAACCTGGGGTTGTTCCTACCCAAATGCAAGACCCTACATTTACCCTTGTTATATTTCATTAAATTTTTCCCTGCCCAACCCTCCAGCCTGTCCAGGTCTCGCTGGATGGCAGCACAGCCTTCTGGTGTGTCAGCCACTCCTCCCAGCTTGGTGTCATCAGCAAACTTACTGATAGTACTCTCTAGTCCCTCACCCAAGTCATGGATGAATATATTGAATAATACTGGTCCCAGTACCGACCCTTGAGGGACTCCACTGGATACAGGCCTCCAACCAGATTCCGCCCCATTGACCACAACTCTTTGGCTTCTTCCCCTTAGCCAGTTCACAGTCCACCTCACTACCCGAGAGTCTAGACCACAGTTCCTCAGTTTAGCAGCAAGGATGCTGTGGGAGACTGTGTCAAATGCTTTACTAAAGTCAAGGTAGACCACATCCACTGCTTGGCCATCATCTATCCACCTTGTTATATCCTCGTAAAAGGCTATGAGGTTAGTCAAGCACGACTTCCCTTTGGTGAAGCCATGTTGACTGTCTCTAATGACCCTCTTATCCTTGATATGCCTTGAGATTGCACCAAGGATAAGTCGTTCCATCACTTTCCCAGGGATGGAGGTGAGGCTGACCGGTCTAGAGTTACCCGGGTCCTCCTTCTTGCCCTTTTTGAAGACTGGAGTGACATTTGCTTCCCTACAATCCTCAGGCACCTCTCCCGTCTCCCAAGACTTGGCAAAGATGATGGAGAGTGGTCTAGCAATGACATCAGCCAGCTCCCTCAGCACCCGTGGATGCATCCCGTCTGGACCCATGGATTTATGGATGTCCAGATTGCTTAATTGGTCCCTAACCCAGTCCTCATCGACTAAAGCAAACTCCTCCACTGCCCTGACTTCCTCTGGGGCCTCAGGGGAACGGGGCTCCTCAGGACAGCCTCCGGCAGAGTAGACAGAGACAAAGAAGGCATTCAGTAACTCTGCCTTCTCTGTATCATGTGTCACCAAGGCACCCACCTCATTCAGCAGTGGGCCTACATTGCCTCTGGTGTTAGTTTTATCTGCCACGTATTTGAAAAAGCTCTTCCTGTTGTCCTTGACCCCTCTCGCCAGGTTCAATTCTAGGGAGGCCTTTGCTTTCCTAGTTGCCTCCCTACATCCTCGGACAACAGCCTTATACTCTTCCCAAGTGGCCAGCCCCGCCTTCCAAGATCTGTAAATTCTCCTCTTGCCCTTGAGCTTACCCAGCAGATCCCTGTTTAGCCACGCAGGTCTCCTGGCTCCCTTCCTTGACTTCCTACGTGTCGGGATGCTCTGATCTTGAGCACGGTAGAAGCAGTCCCTGAACGCTAACCAACTATCTTGGGCCCCTTTACCTTCAAACAGCCTTGCCCATGGGATTTTCTCGAGTAATTGCTTGAAAAATCCTAAGTTTGCCTTGACAAAGTCTAGGGTTGCAATTCTGCTTGCTATTTTGTTTCTGCTACATGAGATCCTGAACTCCACCATTTCATGGTCACTGCAGCCAAGGCAGCCCTCAACCTTTACTGCTTCAACCAGATCCTCCTTGCTAGCGAGGATGAGGTCCAGCAGTGCTCCTCTCCTAGTCAGCTCCTCCACCATTTGCATCAGAAAATTATCATCGATGCACTGGAGGAACCTCCTGGACTGTGGCTGGCTGGCTGAGTTGTCCTTCCAGCAAATATCAGGGAAGTTATAATCCCCCACGACAACCAGGGCCTGTGATTGTGAGACCGCTCTCAGCTGCCTGTAGAAGGCCTCATCAACTTCCTCACCCTGGTCTGGTGGCCTGTAATAGACACCCACAACAGTATCTCTCCTGCCAGCCTGCCCCTTAATTCTAACCCATACACTCTCAACTTGCTCCTCATCCATGCCTGGATGGTGTTCAAGACATTGTAGTTGCTCTTTCACGTAAAGAGCGACTCCACCACCTCGCCTGGCTGGCCTGTCTTTCCTGAAAAGGACATAGCCACCCATGACCACATTCCAGTCATGTGAGCTGTCCCACCATGTCTCTGTAATTGCCACCAGATCATAATCTCCTGCCCGAACCCAGGTTTCTAGCTCCTCCTGCTTATTCCCCATGCTGCGTGCATCGGTGTATAAGCATTTCAGGGAGCAAGCTGAGCACACTGATCTCACCCTAGGGGGATGGGAGGCCACCCGGTCCTCATAATTTCTAGAGCGCTGCCCCGCTGCAATCCCAGCTATAACCCCATCCCCCTTCATATCTAGTTTAAAGAACGCTCTATGAGTCCCGCCAGCTCGTGACCAAGGATCCTTTTTTCCCTTTGTGTCACAGCACTCTGTTTAGGGATAAAGAGAATTCCAGGTGTACTGCTCGTTTTGTTTCTCATTTCCTTTTTTTTGAGATGTTTCATCACTTTTCCTGGAATATATAAAATATATACACCGTATATAATATACAAAATATATACTGTGTATAATATATAATACATTATATATTTTTTTTATATGGAATATATGAAGTTACTACTTCTATTACCACTTTTACTACTTTGTCTTATACCCTGTCTCCTGTTTGTCCTTTTGCGACCTGAAATTGCAAATGTTATCAATGTGGGTAGACAACATACTGTGAAGGATGGGATCAGACTTTGAATTTGTGAAGCTCGTAGGGAGGGATCTATAAAGCTTTGGTGACACTCAAATTGCTCCTAGAAACACAATCATAATACTTATTATTTTTCAGATGTTGGCATTGTGTCAAGCACTACCAACCTTACCCAAAATAAGCTAATTCTGGGAAATGCAGAGAAGAAAACTGTGTTCTTTGTTTCCATCTAGAAGTATTACAGCCGAAGAAGTGGATTCTGCAAATAGAATGTGACATTAGATCCTTCTGGGCTCCTGTTGATGGTTTCCTGAAGCAGAGCAGACTTAATTAACAGCAGAACCATGGGGCATCTCTAAAGACATTCGTAAACACACATTTTAATATTTTTTACAGTTATTCCTAGAATCATTTAGTTTGGAAATTACCCTTCCTGGATCATAATTTAGTGAACATTTGTTTTCTAATAGAGCATCTGAACTTGCTTCAAAAATAAGTGTGCAATGAAGAAGGTTTCCAGGCAAAAAGCAGAACAGCAGAAGCTTTCAGCCTAGATGAACTAAAGCAAATGTAAAGTCTATTTGTGATACCCACTGGTAAAAAATTAAGTTTTCAGCATGGCTCTCATTTATTGAATAATGTTATAGGTTCATAATTTAGGAGAAAAACATTCCCCTTTGTACTTCTGCCCTTTATATTAGTTCCATTGAATCACAGTTCATTTAAGAAGATGAATTAAGGATTGACCATCAGACCCACATGATCTCCTTTATACAATATTCATCATAAAATACACTATAAGAATAAAAGGCAAAGCTACTGCACAAAACTGTGTACCTTCCACTGAGCAACATGGCTGTCAGCTTCATTATCTCAAAATTCTGAGTGTCTGTCTGTTAGATCTGAAATAATATCTGACCTGCAATATTAAATTATCTGAAATCCTAGGAAGCACAAGTTTTTTAAAATTACTGATATATTTTTGAGCCAAAACCATTAACCAGATTAGATCATTAGTGTTACTAGTCTGATTCATTTAAATATTTGCACTTTCTGTACCATCTGGGCAGAGAAATTTATCTTTAAATCAAGTATTAGTATTTCTTGCTACTATATTAGCTATACTCTAGGTTCTATATAACTAAAAAAGAAAACTAAGCACAAGTAGCTTCCATAGCATGCTGAGAGAATGCTGAAATCATCATTAAATGGAGCTGACTTGCAAGCACTACTTAGCACGCCAGAAAACAGAAGCCAATAGCTGTTTTCACAAATACAAAGATCCTGGATCCAAAAATGGCTTCATTTCACTATGACTGGGGGTTTCTGAGAGCAATTATTTCATGTAGTCATTAGTTTATTCTGGCACAGTAAGTAACAGCATGTTCCTGAGTGAAGTGAGAGCTTGTGATCTTAGAGATGCTGTACGGCAATCGAGACGAGTAAAGATGTAAGAAATCCAATAAATCAGAGTCCGTCTGTATAGTATTTCATAAGACTCCCCTCAAAATACCTTTTGGAATACTCATAAATGGCAAAATAAGGGAATTTTCACCATCTGTAATATACAGAAGGAGAGGAAGCAGGAGCTGCTTACAAATTAAACAAAAGTCCTTCTAGCAAGAAGATGCACGGCAGGTCTCTCATTTGCTTGTGACTCCAACTTCAGCTTTAGATCTGTGGTGGGAGCAGTGTCCAGAGGCCGGTGATCACCCTTCCAGTATTATCACTAACTTGAGTCACTCACCACAGGCCTGCTTTAACTTCAGCAGCACTACACTGTGTGCCTAGTTCATTCTGCCTCATCTGAATGCATATATTTTATGAACCTGACTGGGAATAACTGGAATTTGAAGCATACAGTTCCTTGTAAAATTAAAACTTGGTTTATGATTGCTTTTGTCCTTAGTTATGTAACACCATTTATTGGCCAGAGATCGTGTAATGCCTTACTCAGGTTTACATTCATATTAACTAAAATTCTACCAACTGTGGTTTGTGTTCTATTATTACAGAAGAACAAAGGCAGCATTTTCCAGGAGTAGCTGCAACAACGTTGATGCTGTTATAGCCTCCTTACCTTTTCTTGGTTATTATATGTTGCAAAACATAGAAGCTTAGACACAAATATACTCGTCAGTTTTCCAAATCCTGCAGCACCTCAAATATTTATTGTACATTGGTGTTTGCACCTTTAGCAGCAAAGAAACATGTCTGTAAAAAAACCAAAGTCATCCAGAACATGTATAAGCCCACGTGGCAACATATTCTGTCCTACTCGCCGTTACTCCCTCCAGCTTTTTGTGAAAATGTTGCATAGAACCAGACCCAGGAGGGAGGCTACTACACGAAATTCATAGTCTCACTGAGAACTTGTTGTCCACATGATGATGTTCATATACTGATAACCCACTTTCCCACATGGCTTCTTCACCTGCTAAGCAACAGAGCCAAGTTTCTTTTGTCTTTGTGTTATTTCTAATTTTACAGTTTCATCTGCAATTCTTCTTTTATGTGACCCTCAACAATCAAAAGTGATTTCATGCCTTCTCTTTCTTGTTTTATACCCACATGCTACTGTTGTTACTTTATATTCATACTTAATAGTGTTACCACTTTTTATTAAATTCCTTCTTGATTCTCAGGTATCTTAAAGCATAATGGTATTTTCTTTTGACATTTCTCTTGCTTCAGAACAGCTTGCCTTTACACAGTTTATGTACTTTATTTGCTTCTCTTAGAGGTTATTCTGTCCTACACTCTTAGATTATTTTCTTAGACTTAGACTACTTTCTCAAAAGGTTGGACCTACCACTACCTACCAGTTTATCCATTTTGCCACAAAACTGATTTCTTTGTTACTGGTTCAGGTTACTGTCAGCAGCCGCTGTTAGTTCTGCTGTTCACAATCACTATGGTGCTCAAACTGGGCAAAGTTTATCTGGAGGAGGGAAATGTATTTTATACTTAGACCTCAGTGTGTAACAACAGAAGAAGGCCAAGAAAGAAATGCTGTGTTCTGTGGCACTTTGCAGTCCTTACTGGCAGCAGCAAAACCACTGCTGGTGTCATGTTCCTTGTGGTGGACTCTTCCCACGCTAGCTCAGATGGCCAGTCACCTCCCCGCTAAGGTAACCCAGGGCCTCAAGCTTCTTTTCTTCTCTACCCTGACATGAGAGAGACTTGCTGTCTGTGCCCTCTGAAATTGTGTTGTAAACAGCAATTTCTGTGGTTGCCGTTCTTGGCAAAAGTGGTGCTTCTAGGAACAAAAAACCCTTTGCTTGGAAAACAGGAAAAGGCAGTGAGAGCCACTCAGAAGTCTGTATTACAGCAACCAAGGTGTATGGGCTTGAAACCAACTGAGAACTGCCGTTACCCCAAAATCTGCTGATGTGATACACAGTGCTTAAGAATGAGAAAAATATTTACAGGGCCCAATGTCAGGACTCTGCCCCACCCCACTCTGCCAGTTTGACATGCAAACTGAGTTTTTAGCTACTTTATACAGATTAGGAATTGATCCTGCAGGAACAAGATTTTGAGATGTCGGTTGGCAGTGAGACAGGGAAAGGCGTGTGAAGGACTTCTCACATTTATTTCCTAGAAAGTTACGATCCTGCCTCAGGGCTGCCGAGTGAGTTATGGCAGGACGTGCAGCTCCACAGAGAGGGCAGGTCATGAGCGACTTAAATTTATTGGTGTCAGATCAGAATATACTGACATTGCAGTTCCTCCCATCCCATGCTCTCGTCTCAAAGCCAGCCTTCTTGAACCTGCAGTCATGACTGTTTCCTCTGCCTCTCCCAGTCTTTTCTGGTGTATCCCCATAGGTCTGCCCAGCAAACATGATTCCAGACCGTACCTCTATTATATATCTGCTATGCAGCCTTATGTACAAATCTGTTCCCAAAAGGCACAGAAAATGCAGGAGAGCCATACTCCTTTTAACGCAGCCTAGAATGGAATGTCTGCTGTTCTGCGCTGAGCAGCACACAACACGTGTGTGCCCACACAGCAATGCAGCTTCACCAGTCCCCTTCCCTTCCCTTCCCTTCCCTTCCCTTCCCTTCCCTTCCCTTCCCTTCCCTTCCCTTCCCTTCCCTTCCCTTCCCTTCCCTTCCCTTCCCTTCCCTTCCCTTCCCTTCCTTCTGTCACAAGTGATATCCTCCAGGGATCAGTACTGGAGCTTGTGCTTTTTAATATCTTTAATAGCAATCTGGATGACAGGATCGAGTGCACCCTCAGTAATTTTGCAGGTGACACCGAGTTAGGCAGGTGTGTCAACCTGCTGGAGGGTAGTGAGGCTCTACAGAGGGACCTAGACAGGTTAGATCAATGGGCCAAGGCTAATTGTATGAGGTTCAACAAGACCATGTGCCAGGTCCTATACTTGGGTTATAACAGCCCCATGCAGACTTGAGGATGTGTGGTTGGAAGACTGCATGTCGGAAAAGGAGTCAGGGGTGTTGGTTGATAAGCAGCTGAACACGAGCCAGCAGTGTGCCCAGGTGGCCAAGAAGGCCAATGGCATCCTGGCCTGTATTAGAAACAGTGTGGCCAGCAGGAGTAGGGAAGTCATTGTCCCCCTGTACTTGGCACCAGTGAGGCTGCACCTCGAGTATTATGTCAGTCTTTTCTCCCTAGTACCAAGAGATAGAACTAGAGGAAATGGCTGCAAGTTGTGCCAGAGGAGCTTTAGGCTGGATATTAAGAAATTGTTCTTCACTGAAAGGGTCACTGGGCATTGTAACAGGCTGCCCAAGGCAGTGGTGTATTCACCATCCCTGGAGGTATTTAAACAACGTGTTGATCTGGTGCTTAGGGAAATGGTTTAGTGGTGACCTGGCAGCGTTACGTTAATAGTTGGACTCAGTGGTCTCAAAGGTCTCTTCCAAGCAGATTCTCTGGTTCTATGATTCTATGACTTCCCACGTGACTATGTATAGGCTTTTGCTACAGGTTATTCCACATCATGCAGGGGTTAATTGTAACTGTAATTTTGGGGCTATGAGGGCCCTCCAAGGCAATTTTTATGACTGATTTATTGAAGTCAATTATCTGGGAAGATGGATAATCAGAAGTCCAACTGGAAGTCCAGATACTGCTATTTATTTCTCTTCTTTAGTACATTTTCCATGGTTCTCTACAATAAAAATCAGTGTTCATGTTTTTATGGTTTTATTTTTCATGGCTTTCACTGCACTTAGGTAGTAGAGTTCATGTTTTGTTACACAGCATGATCAAACCTGCAGGCAGTACAGCTGATAACTAGCTGATAACTAGTGCAATGATTCTACAATGAAAAATAGAACAATTTACTATCATTACAGAAATCTGTATTTGCTAATTTCCTTCTAAGGCAACATCTTAACAATAAAACCAGGGTGAGCTTCCTTTCTGCTCCCCTCGCCGAGCTCACCCTCTGGAGCGCATTGGAGCACCCTGCTCAGGGACCACGGTGGAGGTGCCTGTCCAGACACGGGGTTTTGCTGCAGCCCCTGGAACTGCCCTCACATCTCCAGGTTTCTCTCTCCCCATCACAGGCTCTACACCAGGAGCAGGACTATCTTTCTTTCCTCTGGTATAAGAAGAAAAGATGCCAAAGCCTCCTGCAAAGAAATCCTGCCAAGACCCTGCTTCTGGATAATTTAGAAAGGCTTTAAATGTCTGGGGGAAAGTGCCATAAAGAAAAGTATATGAATATAAATGTCACAGGGCATTTGAAGGAGTGGTAGGAATACGTTTCTCTCAACTTGTGAGAACGCTGAGATTTCTACTTATGCTGTTTGAGATTGAGTTCAGCCCAACTGGGACTAATATGGACCCGCCAGCACAAGAGAAGAAAGAAAAGGGGAAATCAAGATAAAAGCATTAAGAAATGATTCTTGGAAAGTAGTCTGGATCTCAGGCAGGGAGGTATGTTTATGTGCTGGACTGTTGCACGGAGAAGGCCGCAGACCTCGAGGCAGGCTGGCCACGAAGCCATCAGAATAGATGTGGTTTGGCTCAGGTTTCCAGACACCCCACAATGTGTCCCAGTGACTGCAGCACATTCTGGAAGGTTCTGCCAGCCTGTACTGGGCCCAGCGGGAGCTGAAGCCCCCAAGTCTCCTTGCTCTGGGGCTGAGCCACCCCAACCCTCCTCACCATAGGGTCCAAGCCACCTCAGCCCTCCTTGCCACAGGTTTAGCTCTAACTAGCCGTAGCATTAACTGCATTTTCTGCTAAAGTTACATAGCTGCCAAATTGTCTGCCTCCTGTCATAGCATGAATAGTTTTTAAAAGTACGAACATTTTGGTAAAAACGAATGCTGGAAAATTAATTGAATCTTCTATAGTTTCCACTTCCCAAAGACAATAGAGGGGAAAGGCTAGGATGTTCAGTGATGATAACTTTCTCAAACATTTCACTTCATTCTGGATAATTTTGCCAGTGCCAATGTAGCAATTTGGTAGAAAAAAAAAAATGAGCTAGACTAAAGGAAGAATTTACCAAAGTGCCTAATGATATCCTTCTCCTCCTCCTTAAGCCCTGCTGAGAAGCAAGATAAAGTTTGCTGATTTCTTACTTCCCAAAATGAAGACTGAATCAATGGCTTCTCATTTTTCTCACACTCCACAACTGCACCGCAGCAAAATCAGCAGCAGTCAAGAGGAAACTCGCAGTGGTGCTGTTCTGCAGTGACTGCTGGAATTACTCTGGGAGTTAACATGCCCTAAAAATCCTACAGTCTCTTTTTTTCAAGGTGTATAATCACAGTTTTTCCTCTTGTTCCTGAAAAATAAGTCTTCAGAATGTAATGGGGAGGATATTATCCTGATAGGACTCCAAAGTAGCTGCTACAAATAAATTTGTGGAATTACAAACAGATTGATGGAATTAATCTGTTTTATTTCAGCAGACTACAAAAACAAGTTTATAAATTGACTGTTCTTTTTCTAAAATGTTTTTCCAGGATGCAGATCGAAAAATGTATTTCTCAATCCCACTTCAAATACTATAACTGCAAATGGGAGATTCAAGATAAAAAGACTAATATACCATGTTAGTCAAGAAAAATTATATGCATCTAATAACTCGTGTTGGTTCCTTAGAGTAGTAAGCTGTGATATGACAGAAATATAGAATCATATATATACAAAATACAATAGAAAAGTAAAGCTCTATAGAGAATGTTTTTTTAATGTTCAGCAAAGGTTTCTTGTGCAGCTTTTGACCCTAATTCTTTGTAGAATTTAATTACTCAGATTATCACCTTTTTCCTTGTACAACTTTTCACATGATATCCATTGAAACCACCCAAGACCTTGCCCTTTAACTCACATTATAGGAGCATCAATGTTAACACTGGGGTGTCTTAAATCCTTTATGGGCTTCTGTTCATGACTGATTTATAACACAAATATCAGTAATAGTGTGTGCAGGTGTTATCTTTTGTGGAAAATAAATATCAACTCTGATATCTAGAATGATTAAATGTCTTCTGTAACCATCGTTAGTTAAGCACAGGGACTCAAAATAAAACCTACATTTTTTTTTTAATCATCGGGTAATCAAAAAGAAAAAAATATTTGAAATCTTTATAATTGCTGGTGTGGTTAGTTTGAAAGCATTGGCAAAGTTATTAGTATTTAATGCAGTTTTTCAAGTCCATCACACCTCAGCTTCTGTATTACAGAGCATATGTTTGAGACATCATTCCCCTGATTTGTTGAATGGCCATGAGGATCTTGTAACCACGGGCAAGAGCTTCTGACTTATCTAAAATGTCCACTATTATTAGCCACAGTGGCTGCACATTGATTGACCTGTATTTGTGGCCCAGCTACCACAGGCTGAAGACATCATACCACCCTTACTCAGTAGTTTTATATTCCCTTCGGCCACAAAAGCTCATCCTTGATGTCAGTATTTATGCTTCTCAAGTCCTTATATTTATAGATAATTTTTTTCAATGGTCATTTAATCTAGCACATTTGGATTTTAACTAGGACCTCTATATACTGAACTTAAATCCACTCTCCTGATGTTTTTCAAGCTGCTTCTTAAGCTATAGACCTGGGGAGAAAACTTTGTGTTGTTATGGTATAACATGTGCTCCACTAAGTACATTGCTTGCCTGGCAATGTAGGAATTGCCATGTAGTGTTTAACAGCTGCTGTGCTGCTATAAAATTGACTGGTTTACTTCCTTTTGTTATCATTAATTTGTGATGACTAGTCCTGTATGTGAGGTACGGGGTTTCATATCCAATGTTTTAAAATATCTTTGTTTTGTAAGAGGCAATAAATATTTCTTCCTTGGAATGCAAAAACTAATTCCAATGGAGAACAAAACAAAGCGAGTTCAAGGTATCTCAGAAGTCAGTCTGCTGTGTCATTAAATATTTTTGCTTATTCTACTTATTTCTAGGTGTTCTGAGTTCAGTACGAGGATACGAATCACGTGTTGTGTTTACCAGACTTTTTATTTCTTTTTGTCACATAATACAGACCATCAGCTCCAGGACACCGACATTACAGATATTTTACCTTTCCAAATTTTGAGCTATAGTTTCCTTTCGCCCTGACTTTGCTTCAATTTTAATAATTTCACACTAATAAGATTAGTTGTTCTTGATATAGACTTCAGATAAAGGACACAGTTACACTCTGTTTTGTTATGATTGTTTTACTTATATCTATTTAGGAGGGGTTTTTCTCCAAGAATTGGTTAATTATGAAGCTAACTTCGGATACCTAACTAAGCAAAATTTCTTGAGCTGTATCTTTCTCAAAGAAAGTCTCATTTTTAATGTGCTCCTCTACAATGAATTACAACTAAAGTGTGCATAATTTCATATAATCAGAGCTAGTCCTTCAAGAGAAATAGAGAGGGGGAAACATGAATATGAGAGGAAGAGTTTCAACCCATAAGTCAACTTTTCTTCTATGTCTTCTTGTCGTGGGAAAAATAAACACACTCACTAGTGCAACTGCTGCTTGATTAACTCTGCTTGAATCTGGGACTGTACTTGAGAAGACTTGGAGCATCCTTCATGTGAGGAGGATGAAGAAGTAATTCCATCAAGTCTTTCCCTCTTGGTCTCATGACAATCATCCCCTCAAGTTAATCAGTCTAATCTCCTTTATACACCACATATGCTGTTATCCTATCTTTTTTTTCTTTTTGCCACTGTTTCATCTGAGAGCACTGTGGTCTTAATGCCTAAATCATAAGATGTTGTCTAGTTTGGAACCACTGTCTCTCTTATTGTATCTCTGTGCATTTTTCATGCTCCAGGCCTGTCTAGAAACCAAGTTTATGTAAAATGGGGTAATATTGAAAACTTTTGTTCTGCATTAGAGGATTTTATATATCTATAAACATGATGTGGAAAGCAGATGAATGTATTTCCAGTACCCGAAAGGGGCCTACAGGAAAGCTGAGGAGGGACAAGGGCATGTAGTGACAGAATGAGGGGCAAAGGTTTAAAACTAGAGCAGGGTAGATTTAGACTAGATGTTAGGAAGAAGTTCCTTACTATGAGGGAGAGGTGGTGGAGACTCCATCCCTTGAGGCATTCAAGGCCAGGCTTGATGGGGCTCTGAGCAACCTGATCTAGTTAAAGATGTCCCTGCTCACTGCAGGGGGGTTGGACTAGATGACCGTTAAAGGTTCCTTCCAACCCAACACATTCTATGATTCTATGATTCTGTATTAAGAAAGTTATTTGTCCCCCCACCTGACCCTTTAATTGGATGTTACAGTCTAAGGACTATATTGGGTTATGGGCTTTTATTAAAAAGAATGCATGACTGACCTCTCTCTCTAATACTGCTGTGGAAAATTTCATGAACACAGATTGAGTAGTAAATAATTTCAGGGTATATCATGCAATTTCCTCTGTGCCATGCCCATTCTAATAGAACCTGAATCTGTTTTAGCGCCTCAGGTTTGAGATTTAGCCTAGAGCTGTAGAGGTTCAACATTTTTACCACTGAAAGTCAGGAATCAAGATAAGGGTCATTACATTGGAATTTAACCACCTACTTTGTAAAGCTGACTGGCAGGTAAGGTTACCCCTTGCCTAGCTTGTTCGGTTTGGTTTCAGTCTGAGTCAGACAATACTCAAACTCTTTTTAACAAAGAGCCCCTGATACTTTAGCAGCTACTCAGAGAAATCAACATCTCTGTAGCTTCATTGCTACCAGCAAAGAATGTCTGGATTAAAGTATTTTGCAGCTTCTTTGATAAATAATGTCAGGGCTGAATCACCAGATTCTGTTATAGAAACAGAAAATGTTTACTCTAAACAGAATGTTCCAAGAAAAAAGGGTATTTCGGGCAAACAGCAGGATTTTCCCTGTGACAAATTTTCAATGTCTGCATAGCCTGGTCCAATGGCATGGAGAGATATCCAAGTACTTAACAAGATAGTTCTGAATAAATATCTGAATACCTGAATATCTAAATATCTGAATAAAGATCTTATTACTATTACTGTATTTGAAAACACATCGTTTATTTAAACAGAAAAAATGTTTGACTTATCAGAGTCTTGGTACTCTGGAGAAATTCTGATAAATGGTAAGAAAGTTGGTTGGATTTTACCATATGTATTCAATAACAGTTGTTTGAAAATCCTGCTGTGAATAAATTAACAATATCTTTTAGACTTTTTTAACACATTTCTTTGACTCTTTGCAAAGAGATTTAGAAGTTTTTCAGAGCAGTGTCTGTCTACATCCATGGACTTGAAAAAGAGGACTCCAGCATAAAATAATATCTTAAATGGATCATTTCGCTAAAGTATTTGAGAAAATGACGACACACTACAGTGCCTGGGCAAAGTTTAGCTCTGTATTTCTTCAAACAGGAAGACACAGTACTTACAAGGCATTAATTTGAACTTTATTTCACATGCAGCTCATTTAAGAATTCAGCCACTTGTTGTTATGCTTGTAGTTATTATTTAATAGCAGTTGTGGAAAATCCACTAGTGAATCACTGAAAAAAACCCTCTGCTTTCAAATGTCTGTGAAACACCTTACTCTTCATTCCTTAGGTAAACAAGACAGAGGAGTCCCCTGCCTTGATTGTGTCTCCATTCTTTTAATAATCTAAAAATACTGTCTGAGTTTCAGATGCAGACTTGAGTCATAGTTTTATGTGACTCAACTATACACCAAGTCTTATCAGATCATAGAAGAATTTCAGTTCTCTTATGTTAAAGTGGGCACAACAGTAATTAATCCCACATAACTACATGTTATCTTTGGCAACCTAACTACTTCTTTTATGTTCCCAGGCATTTTATAAGTCTCATAAACATGATGCTTACTCACACATCTAAATTCCATAGTGAAAGAATTAAGAACAGCCCATTTCGAACAGTTTGTCCTCTTTCAAAGCCTGTGGAAAAGGCATTTTCAAGAAATTTTTAGCCAGTCACTTTGGCAATTTTCTTCCTCCTCAAATGAATGTGCTAAGCATATGATTCAATCGAATGCCTGACATAGGATTTAAAGGGAGACACCTACCAAAGATGTATGTATTTTGGGTTGTCAGCTTGATATTTATTTGGAATACCAACCCACTGTGATTATATGGAGATTGGATTTGGAAACCATCTGCAGTGGATACCCATTTGTCAGATTTAGTGGTTGAAGAATTAATTTGCAAAATTCATTTGAGCATCTCACATTAGAATTTGGAGTTTGCTGATATTACTACTCTGTAAATTAGTATTTATTGATTATTTCACCAATATTTTTTGAATCTTCTGTATATGTACCATTGAATTTTCTTAGACCCCAAATTGAGGACTAAATTGAAGAGCCTAACAAACTGCCAGAAATGAATGCACCAACAGGTAACTTCTAAGTTTGAGACCAACCGTTATCAATTTTACTATATACCCTGTAAGAAATTGCATAGTTAGGTAATAAGTATACAAAGTTATCTAATGCTTGTGAAACACTGAAGCTAGAAGACTAATTTTTAGAATTGACTCACTACTATGAAATCTGAGAAAATTCAAAGGTAAAAAAAAGTTTTAGACAAATGCTTTGTTTGCCAAAAAGTACAATTTCAGTGAACCTGAAAAGATTTACAAATCTGAACTGCGGAAAATGACTCAGACTCGACCCACAAAGATCAGCAAACCAAGAGCAGTGTGCTGAGTGTTTTCTCAACAGCTTATATCTTAACATACTTGGGTTCCTTCTGAAAGACCTTCCAATGACCTAATGGGTCAATAACAGCCATCATTCAAAGAACTTCTGAAACATAGGTTAATTTAGGTTGGAAGGGACCTTAAAATGTCATATGGGCAACCTCTTGCTCATGTTTAATGAGACCATATTGCTTAAGGACTTGTCTATTCGAATTTTGAACACCTCCAAGGAAGAAGATCCAAAACCTCTCTGGGCAGCTCATTCAAGTGTTTTACATCTCATGATAAAGACAAATTTCCTATTTTCCTGTTTTCTAGTGTTCCAGTTTGCATTCCTTGCCTCTTGTCCTTTCTCTGTGCATGTCCAAGAAGAGTCTGTCTCTATCTTCTCTGCATTTTCTTGTCAGGTACTTGTAGACAGCAGTTAGATTTTCCCTTTGCCTTCTCTTCTCCAGCATGGACAAACCCAGCTTTCTCAACTTTTCCTCCTATGTCCTATGCTTCAGCCCCTGATCATCATGGTAGCCTGTTCCATGTACTAGAGAGTTCAAACCTAGACACACTACTCCAGATGTGGTCTCACAAGTGCCAAAAATGGTGATCCCTGGTCTTATGACTGTGCATACTAATACTACCCATGGGTTTTAAACTAGTTTTGCTTAAGCCTTAGCTCTCAATAAAGACAAATCAAATGGGCTTTTTGTGTGTGGGGTTTTTTTTTCCTTCTGTGAAGAAAGACAAACACAAAGAACTCCAGATCAATTCATCCTTTTTCTTTTTTTTTAATTTTTCTTGTTCTGAGTGAATGAAAATATCAGTTATTCATACAGCTTTAGAAAAACCCACACATTTATCTGGTGCACAGCACATTGTATATCCTATAATTTAACTTACAGTTTGTTTAGCCACATAGGGTTTTTTTGTCATGTCAGCTTTGAATGGCAAATTGATCTTTTCTTCCTGTTATGTATTCTTTTCCTGTAAATGATAATAAAGCAATGCAACTAAAATTGCACAATAAGATAAAACAATCCTCATGTTTTGATAATATGAGAGGACAGCGTGCACTTCTAGAGTTGTTTTTTTGCCACCAGTAAGGCAGCAGTAGCAAAAATTTAGTCACGTCAACTTTGATTCTGTTGTTAGTTTACGTTCTTTCAGCCTTTTGGATTTGAAAGGTAAACAGCCTGTCGTATAAGAGCAAGAATGAACTCTACAAGAATAAACCTCTCAGAAATTCATGACATGACCTGGATAAGTGCTGAGAACAGAAATGATGGAGAGCATAATTTTGCCACTATGTAAAACCTTCCTGTGTCCAATTCTTGAGTACTTTTGTTCTCCAAATAGAAGATAAAATGACAGTGAAGAAAGTGCCCATAGAAGCAGTTTAGATTATTGAGTGACTGGATCAGCTACCAAATTGGGAATTTGGAGGAGAGGAGATCAAGAACTTGATATAACTAAGGTTTGCAAAATCATGAAGGTGAATCATAAGCTGAATGTAAAACTGTTACTTACCAAAGTGTACAGTATTAGAAATAGGGAGCATTGAATCAGTTCTGCAGGGGTCTGATTAAGACAGAGAAATGAAAAAGTCTCTCACAGAGTGGTAAGTGAATATCTGGAATTTGCTATTACAGAAGATTGTGAAAGTAGCCAGCAGCAGTCAAAAACTCATCAGACTCATGTTCTCCTTAGGTATTGTTTCTTATTACCATTGCTGAAAGACAGAATGCTGAGGTAGTTGAATCATTTAGTCATTTGTAAGTTAGATGGAGAAACTGAAGCAATTCAGCAGAACTGAAGGAAAATACTTGTGCTTAATGGTACAATCAGAGTTTTCTGCTCCTGAAATTAGGTACTCCATAAGACAGGATTGAAAACTGGATCCATCTGTTCTCACACAAAGGCAGGAGGAACTGATTCAGCCATTCAGCAGAACAACAAAGGGCATTCATCTGAGGTGTGGGCCAACCTCCAGTTCTTTCTTTGCTAGGTGCATGGATGTGAAAATTTGTCTCCTAGTCAAATTCCTGGACAACCAAATGTACATCTGTCATGTCTGAAGACTTCCAGTTTCTGGAATTCAACTGGATTGATATACTACATAATAAAAAAGCCACTTTTTTTGTCCAGGTGTAAGTCAGACGTTGGCAAGTGTGATGTCTCCTAAACAGAAGTAGTGAAAGATGTTTAATTCAGAGTTATCTGGTTAGTTTCAAATAGTGATTTACAGAAAAGCAACCTCCAGAGAAAATCTTGATATTTCATAGTATTTTGCTAAGTTTTTCTAGGCAAAGCTAAAAGATATTGCTTCAATGTTCCACTTTCCCCATCCAGGACTAAAGGAAAACAAAAATACACAAACCTTCTTTCTAATCATTTATCTAAGCTTGAAATTTAAAGTCTTGTTATTTCATAGTAATAGGAGTATTTTTCATAGAGTTTTCCATGTTAGTTTTGAACAGGTTTTATGAATTATTTTGCATTGAAAAGAAATAAAACAGTAGCAAAACTTAATGCATAAGCTCTGTGAAACTTCCAGTGAGCATTTGTCATGCTTTGCTTTCAGTCAGGAACTTCTATTTTATATGCTAAGGGAACCAAAGGACATATGGTGCCAGATTTTTTACTAACTTGAAAGATTCTGACAAAAGTATGGACAGATATTTTCTAACATGTTTATGCAATAAATTACACTTCACTTCTGGCTAGTGAAAAGTTGACTAAACAAGCTGAAGAACACTGAAGCTTTAGGAATATGTGACTTGAAACCTTCCCAAGACCTTGGTCTGATTATCTCATGGTTGTGCTAATATTACGATCACTTTTGACATAAACACTAGCAAAGAAAATATGCTCCAATGTCTTCAGATGACTGAAGTCTACATGGAAAACAAAAGCAATTGGCCGCAGAAAATGGCTGAGCGTCTATTATCTGTAAGAGGCAAATTTTGTTGTGCTGTTTTAAATTTAGCTAAAATATCTAAAGCAGTGACTTCTCTGCTGTATTTTCCTTTCCTTCTGTTTTACAGACGTAAACTCCTCTATGATTCCTTACTCACGTGTTGACTAATAACCAGAGAAGTTTTCAGAAGAGTTGAAAATACCATTCTGATTTTTTTTCCCTCCTGTGGTCTTTAGCTAAAGACATAGACACAATAAAATAAGCAAGTCCTTGTGTCTATGAGGAGTCCACAATATCTAATGATTAGTCTATCTCTAGGGAGAGAGTAGATTTCAACATGTATCTAGCTGAAAACTAACTCTAGTTTAATACGTTGGTGTTTTTTTTCAGCATGTATTGACAATAAAAACTATTTTTGTTCAGATATTTGGCAGCAGTTGTACAAAAGCACTGTGACAGAGAGACCAGAGAGAGGGGGAGTGCGGCAAATAGCTTAAATCACTATAAAAAATACTTGAACACTGTGAAATGGGAAGCTCCATGGGAAGCTCCATGGGAAGCTCCATAGGAAGCTCGTAGGATTTTTCAACATCAATGAGACCACACCTGCTTTATTGTGTCCAATTCCGGGCTCTCCCATACAAAGAGGACATGGACGTAATGGAAGAGTCCAATAAGTTGCTGCAAAGATTATTAAAAGACTGGAGCGTGTCTCCTATGTGGAAAGGCTGAGAGAGCTGTGACTGCTAAGCCTGGAGAAGAGAAGGCTGAGGGGGATTTTATCAATATATATATGAATACCTGAAGGGAGGTGCAAAGAAGACAGAGCCAGGCTCCTTTCAGTGATGCCCAGTGACAGGATCAGAGGCCATGGGCACAAAAGTTCCCTCTGAACATCAGGAAAGACTTTACTGTGAGAGTGACTGAGCACTGGCACAGGTTCCCAGGGAGGTGGTGAAGTTTCCATCCTTGGAGATATTTGAAAGACATCTGGACATGGTCATGTAATCATAGAATCATAGAAGCATAGAATCATAGAATACTTTGGATTGGAAGACATCTTTAAAAGTTGTCTTGTCCAACCCCCCTGCAGTAGGCAGGGATGTTTTTAACTAGATCATGTTGCTCAGAGACCCATCAAGCCTGACCTTAAGCATTTCCGTAGGTGGGACATCTGCAGCCCCTGGGCAACCTGTGCCAGTGTTTCACCATCCTTATTGCAGAAAATTTCTTCTTTGTATCTAGTCTGAATCTACCCTCTTTTAGTTTAAAACCATTACTCCTTGTCCTATTACACCCCGCCTTTCTAAAAAGATTATCACCATCTTTCTCATAGACCCCCTTTAAGTATTGAAAAGCCACAGTAAGGTTTCCCTGGAGCCTTCTTTTCTCCAGGCTGAATGACCTCAATTCTCTCAGCCTTTCTTCGTAGAAGAGGTGTTCCAGTCCTCTGATCATTTCTTGTCTGAGCAACTAGCTCTAGGTTGTCTTGCTTGAGCAGGGGAGTTGGATAAGATGACCTCTAGAGGTCCCTTCCAACTTCTGAGCTGCTGAAGTTTAGTTTTCCAACATGAATATACAAGCAGACATTTCTAAAAAGGGTCACTGCCTTGGGAAGTCTTCTTTTGTTAACTGATAATATTTCTAGTTTTACTGTTCTATAATCCTTTAACCCCACTAATTGGTTTGAATTGCTAGCAGATGGTCTTTATCATTGCAGTGAATCAGGATACTCTGCCTGATAAAGAAAGAGCAGTAAGTAAAAGATGCCATTTCTAGGTATTTGCTGGTACAGAAAAGAAAATGTTGAATGCCAAGGCTGGGAAACACATGACTGGGACTTTTTAGCAGATGTAAGAACAAAGATATTCTGATGAGAAATTAGTTTCTAAGGACTTTTAAGAAAAGCTGCAGAAATTCCTCCCTTTCATTCTCATTTCATCCCACAGCTACCGTGTTCCAACTGATCAGTGTTTAAAGCCACATGACAGGGAAAGTAAGTACATTTTACCAGGGGCTTTGTGGATGTCACATCTCATGTATTTGCAATGGAATGCCGGTCATTGTCTGCTAGGTCTTGTGAAAAAGAGGAATGGAAGTTGTTAGCTTTTACTGAAAGTGAATACAGAAGGGCATCTATGCAGCAGAGGCCAGGGTGAAAAGAGTAGAATACCAGAGAATGACAGAAAGAGAAATGAGGAAAACTGTAGCAATGGCTGAAAACGCTCTGTTAACATTATTCCTATAGAGCACTGTTAGTGTGCAAGATATATTATGACTTTAAAAAGGCTAATAAGATGTTAAAAATACTGAAATTACATATCTAGAGAATTTAGTCTGAATCACATTAAAGCTAATTTGCATTTGCAAACTGTATTGTCCAGTTAATTTTTCTGTGTCAGTTTCTGACCAGTGTTCCACAGTAACTGATACCGTGAAGACATTAATCAATAAATTTGAATATAAGAATCCTCTAAAGATAGATTTCAAGTGGCAGCCAATGTTTGGAACCCTGTTTGTTTGGGTTTTTTAGCAAGACTAATTCATATTCAAAAATCCATAATGTATGGAAGTTGAGTATGTCTTAAATGTCACACATCAATTTACTCACTAACATGTTTTCAGAAAATCTAATTTTAATGTTTAGCTACTGATATTAAGGCATAGAACCAAAGAGTAACTCTGTCTGGAGGAGATCTCAAGAGGTCTCTGGGCCAACCTTCTGCTCACAGCAGGGTCAGCTCTGAGGTCAGTCCAGGCTGCTCAGGGCTCAGGGCTTTGCCCTGTCAGGGTTGAAACCTCCAAGGGCAGAGACTGCACAACCTCTCTGGGTACCCTGTGCCACTGCCCAGCTATCCTCCTGCGGAAAAGATTTCTGCTTATATCCAGGCTGAAACTCTCTTATTTCGGTTCATGCCCACTGACTCTCACCCTCTTGCCCTCCAGCACGGTGACATGCTGGGCTCCAGTTCCTCGAAGATCTCACCACAGGCACTGGGACATGCTGTGAGGTCCCTCTGAAGCCATCTCTGCTCCAGGCTGAACAAGGCCAGCTCCCCCAGCCCCTCCTCACAGGGCAAGTGCTCCAGCTCCTGCCATCCTGGTGACCTCCCCTGAATTTTCTCCCTGTGAGGAGTGTGTTTTTAAAGTGTTTGTAGGGCCACCTTTATAATATATTTCTTTGTAACAGAAAAAGTTGAGATTTCTTTTTGTGACACTTACTTATCTTTGTAGTAGAAAATATGCGCTTTGCTAGACAGCACTAGGGATTTTCTTAAATCCCCCTTTAATGATTCCTTAACAGTAACTCAAACCTTAATTTTAAGCTTACAATTTGCTTGCAGTACTTCCTATAAAACTGTATGCATCAGACATATAGGGTTTTTTTCCCCTTGTTCTCAAGAGCTTTTGTAATAGACTTGAGAAACTGCTTTTTTAAAAGCCCAGCTGTATAAACAACATGAATGTGGTTGGCAAGCAAAAGCCAGGGCTTTGAAAATTACACTGCCTTTCCTAAATGTTTTAAAATGTGTAGTTTTACTCCTAAACTTCCTTACAAATAAAAATTTTAAACAAGCTTCACTTAAAGAGTGTTTCTTCCATGCATTTCTGTGAAGGACAAGGTCCTTAAGGTCTGTGATACTCTCAGGTAATTTCAGTGCAACTTGTTGAATTAATTTGACATTATTCTGAACTATTAGTGTGCATATGTGGGAGGCTTTGGCACTGAAAAAAAAATCGGGGGTAGAGACCCACGTGGAAATTCTGGTAGGTATTGACTTGGAAAAAGAAAATGCATCAGGCGTAGAGTTCAATTAGGCTGTGCTTTTAATGATTGCCACATCTGGAAAGCGACAGGTAATTCCTCATTCAGCAAAGATCATACTCTTGTGGACAGTGGCCACAACTCATATTTTTCACTGTTGCTACGTAGAGAATTTCTCTCCCTTTCTCAGAATCTACATCATTAACCTGCCCCCTTCCTCTGCTGCATTTCTTCGTACAACACCTAGCATGAAAAAAGCTTTCACAGGGTTAGGTACTAGAGCCAGCATTGATTTGAGATGTCTAGGTTCAGTAATGACAGTACTTTTCTGATTTGTTATTATGTAAGAGACATAGAAGATATAGTGGTCTTAAATAGTCATCAGTAGAATGCTGAATCAGAAATTATGAGGAATTTTCGTTACTAATAGTTAATGTGTTAACGTGTATCACAGAACAGAACTTGCAGAGGCAGAAGTGTGTTTCAGTTAGGCTCCTATCTCCAATTTTCATAAATAATGAGTAGTCTGAACCAAAGCATTTCAGACAATATTACATTACTTCTTATTTCACATACCTAAAGGGACCATTTGCTCTACCCAAAGGTATAGAATCCACAAATTTAAAATTCAAACTCCACTTAGCCATTTGACATGCAAAATTCCTGTTTCACCCAAACAATTTTATTTCAGTCCTTGAGTGTCCAAAATTATAAAAAATTTGAATTGCAATGTAAGTACCTAAATAATCAAATTTTTTTTTCTTCTTAATACTGATTTTTATTACATCTACAGTTAACTGTAGCTATCCATTCATAGTGGAGGTCTTAAGATTTGAGAATAAAGTTGGTATAGCATATTACTAAAACAGTAAACTGACAGACAGAGCACATATATTGCCAACATTATGGAAGAGTTAATATTAGAATGTTTTGAAGGTATATCATATGTATTTCTCAGTTGACACGAGGAATAAAATATACAAAACATACCAAGACTTAATTATGAGTGTCAAAGAGCCACAGAGCTACTGAGGTAGTCCTTAAATATATTTTTATGTTTGCAAATATAAACATCAGGATGTAAAAAATAGAAATGTAAGGTGGTGGATGTCTCGAAAAACAGATTTATAAAACTAAGTTTTTACCTTTGAACTGGATTCCTGCGGTTTTATTTTCTACTTTTTGTACTATTGACCAGCTCCTCCCCATTAGGAGCAAAATTGTGTTGGCTAGACATGAATTGTTTGTTTACAGTTTGCTAGCAATAGGGGCAAGTGGACATTTTGTATTTGATGCGAACAGTCAACAAACCCTTGCAATAGAAGGCGGCTCTGAGGAAATGGGTAAGGGTGATGTGCTCATGAATCTCAGGGAGGAATATAAGGAGGAACTGATCATTGGTGCTGCAAAGAAAGCTGAACTTGTGAGACTGGACACTACATCTGCTGAGTGGATCAGCCAGCTGTGTGAATATTCATCCCCGAGTTAATCAAGAGCACAAAATATATTCCTGAGTTAGCCAGAGCAGTGTGGGGGCAGTGTATGTATGGGGGCAGTGCATGTGTGACTCAGACCCACACTGAGCATAAAAACCAGCCAAAGAAGTTTGAAAAGAGCACAAGTCTTCAGCTGGGTTCAACTTATGTGAAACTTTCTAGTGACTGTGGACACTCAGTGTCATGACAGTGAATGTGTAACAGAGCCTGGCAATCACATTTATATTGTCATTCAGCTGCATTTTGCAACTGGTATACACTGCTAGATGTAATTTGTACTTTTATTGTGATTGAACTATGTTGCTGGATCTCTGTGCTAAATTAAAATTCCATGTAACTTCAAATAACTTCAAGTAAATAAGCATTCGTATTAAGCATTAAAACCTACATGTGTGGAATATCTGAAAAAGCCCAACCAGAGGATCTTGGACTTTGACAATTTGGTACCACATTTTACAAATTAATAAAGTTATTGTAAAGAAAAAATAAAATACTTCTACAATTTCAGAACATAATGACTGCAGTCCCTCTTCAAATAACTATATTTTTTTTTTTACAGTTTCCATCTTTTTCTTTCAAGAATCAATAAATTTCAATTATGGTGACTGCTATAAATATCTTCCTTAAATGTTTAGCTCAGCCTGGATACAGGAGCACTATTCTGATTGCAATGAGAAGCGCAGCAGATGAGCAGGTCTTGAGCAGATCAGCATCTAGTGACATGCCACTGCACAGGCAAAAAAAATGCTGTGAGGGAGGTGACAACTGCCCAATTATAACAGATAGTTTGGCATCCTACGTTAATCCTGCAGCACCAGGAGCTGTGGGTAGCTCATATAGAATGGTTAGACCAAAACTGTAAGAAAATTCCGCTCCTGGAGAGTGTTCAGAGTGGTAAGGGGGAGCAGAGCATGGACTGACGTCCATGGGAACCAGCAGCTTTGTATGGAGCAGCTGACTGGGGCACTCTCACTTCTCTGGGGCAGTTTTCCTGAATCCGGTGAGTTTCTACCCATACAGGAGTTGTCTGAACAGAGAAAGCTCAAATTCTTGCACCTCTTTGAGGCCTTTTCTCTCTTTCAGCTTGGCTGTCAGCATAAGCCCCTGTTCCTCCAAGGCTGGATGCAGCTGTGAGCAGCAGCACTGTCCTGGTGGGGGCTGCACAGTGCCCGGCTGCCTTCCAGCTGCAGATCTGCCACTTCACACAGCAACACAACAAACCTCTGCAACATGATGGCTCCTGGTTTGTCCAGGCATCAGCAGAAAATGGGCCTGAAGTACAGCTCTAAGTCACCCAAATTGAAGTGTCTCTGTGTGCACCAGATGATGGGTCTCCATACAGTCAGCTGAGCCCAGCTGTGGGGAACTCAGCACAGCAACCTGAAGAAAGACATCAGTGCCATTTGAGATGCAGGACAGAACCCAAGACATCCACATGAGACTGTCAAATATGACACAGGACTGATGAGAGCTCTCTGTCCTTCAGACAGCGTTAGATATCTGTATGCAGGCAACTGAAATAATCCCAAGGTGTCTACCTCAGTGTAAGCTGAACTGCCATCAGGGTTTAGCTTTTTTTATAAAGACGGTTTAGACAACCAGCACCCAGGAAGGTGCCTAAATTTAGTTCTTTTAAACTACAGCTGAATCTTCCCTTGGAGCTCAGTGAGTACAGAAGAAAGGCAGTGCTGGTCAGCAGCTCCTGGTGTGGAAACAGCCCCCGGGTCCTGCCAAGGTGATGGAGGTGCTGTGCTGTAGACAGAAAGGCAGCAAAAACCCAGTGCCCTCTGTATCACAGAATCACAGAATGTCAGGGATTGGAAGGGACGTCAAAATATCATCTAGTCCAGCCCCCCTGCCAGAGCAGGATCACCTACAGTAGGTCACACAGGAACGCATCCAGGCGGGTTTTGAATCCCTCCAAAGGAGACTCAACAACCTCCCTGGGCAGCCTGTTCCAGTGCTCTGTCACCCTCACAGTGAAAAAGTTTTTCTAATACTTTTGTGGAACCTCCTATGTTCCAGCTTGTACCCATTCAGACAAGACTTTTGGCTCTTGCAGACACATTTATATGTTTCTTGCTTCTGCCACTGGACCCTGCTGAGCACCGCTGAACAGCCCCATTTTGTCTTTTTTTTTTTTTTTTTTTGCCAGAAAAGGCGCAGGGATGCTGCCATTTAATAAAAGCAGGTTGATCTAATATCCCTTGGTATCCCAGCTGAAGGGCTACATGTGGAAATTATTCTCAATTGTCTTTGACCCCTTTCTTGCAACACTTCCCGTGGATGGAGTCTCACCTGGAGAGGCAGAGCGAGAGTCTGAGTTTTAACTACGCTGCGACTCCGTTTACCCAGCTGCATAGAGAACCTCAGAATACCATCCCTATTCCCAGAGGAAGCTGAGCTAGCCGTAGGCACTGGAGATGTTCCACTTGAAATACAACCTGCAGTAAGGAACATTAACAAACCAACCCACTGACTTTTGTTTATTTGTCTTAAGTGAAGCGTCTGCTGTTTCAGGGTCACGGATCATTCACCACGTTCACTACATAGTGCTATTTTGGGCACCAAACACAGAATGTAAATCAAAACGCATGCCTTTCAACTATTTGAAGTAAAAAATGTGTATTGAAGCCATATGGTTGACAGGATTCTTGCTTTCAAATAATTAGTACCTAAGTGCTGCTCTTAATTTCTTCTTGCCACATTTCCCAACCCTCTTTATCCATTCTTCCTTGAGGGGGGAAACCAGCATGATTGTTCCAGTCTGTGCTATGCCTGTGAAAATTACCGTCAGTCCAGCTAACTTTACCCACACTCACAAGATGCCAGAATTGCAGAAATTTTGCAGTGCTTGTTGAAATCTTACTGTTCAGCAATTTTGTGGGTTTCAGTGCTTTTACAACGTAACTTTCTGTGCTTGCTTGTTTGCACTGGGGTCAACACAAGGTCTATGAACCACTGCTGGCTGCTTTTACCTTCATTCACATCTCTCTTCACAGTTTTTTTACTCTTTTTTTGTTGTTTAGTTTTAACTCAGACAGTGGCATCACTTGAGCCTGAGCCATAGATTGTATATCTTACAGTGCCCAGCATCGGCAGGCTTTGACATTGTCATTCACCATTGCCAACTTTAAAAACTTTACTTGCTTGAGGCATTAAACAGTCAATGCATTAAGGTAATAGCAACTTCAGAGGTCTGTACTTGGTTTCCAGCTCTGTCAAAACTTTTTGTCTCCCCTTAAAAAAAAATTAATCACACACTATATCTGAGGTATTGTTTCAGAAAAAGAGGGAATATTGTTCATTTTGATTGGCCCTTTCATGTGCTTGTTTGCACAGTCCTTCGCCGGTGTTTCTTCAGTTTGTGTGTAGAGGATATAAAAATCCAGCTTCGATATAGGCATCTAGCCACTGCTGTGGTATAAATAGCAATAAAATGTGTAAGAAAACATATTGGATCATGTATATTTACATGGCCAGGGCTCCCAAAGGGATCATCGGAATGTGCAGAAAGCACAATTCAGCCATAGTCCACTCTCAGGTGTCTCATTGCATGCAGTGTTTCAGAAATCAATTTCTGTTTCAGCATTACGGTTTACTCCCTGGGAAAAAATAGTTACAGACTCCCTGCTTTATTTCTCCTTGTATGTTTTTCTGCTCACCTGCAGTATTTGTTCAAAAGTGGACTGTCTGTTCACTTGTTTGTTTCATTGTCTTATAATAGCAAAAGGCCCGGGTTTATGCATCTCTTCTTACACAAATTTAATAAAAGATGTTGTTTCAGAAAAGCTGCCTGTTTTCTTTTTTTATTTTGTTTTGGTTTTTTGTTTGTTTTGTTGTTTTTTTTCTGCTGTAATTACTTTATCCAGGTTTTCAAATATCCCTTGAAAACGCCTCAGGACAGCTCTGTGAAGGGTACCAAAGAGTACTGAAGTTTTTGATAGAGTTTTCATTGTGAACTTCAAGGGACTTCAGAGCATCTGCGTAAAAAAAATTGCAGAGTCAATAGTGAAAAATCATTCTTCCCCACCTAATCTATCTTTCTCTTTGTGTAAGACAATTCTGTTTACTATTCTACCTTTAACTACCTCAGCTTAAACATTTTGAAGAACAGGGCACCACACCTTTTTGGAGCGTTGTTTGATAGGCTAACACTGTTCTCTACTTTTGTGCCTAACTAGATAATCTTTTTTTGTCTTTTCTACATTTATATCATTCAAGTATTGTTTCTGATTACTTGGTTTCACCTTTAATTAACAATTAACTAAACTATATTTATTAAGGCAACCCTGCAACCACTTAGTTTCAAATCATTCTCTCTTGAAGTGTGATGGATTGGTCAGGTTTTTATTGCAGTAATGATTGGTGAGGAAACCAGTTTCTTTTATTTCAAAAGCAAAGATACCCACATCAGAGCTGAGAAAAGGCCTGATGTGGAATAAACAACTTTTCGTTAAATCTGGCAAAAATTTTTATATACAATTGTTCTCTCTTAGAATTATAGAATGGCCTAGGCTGGAAGGGACCTTAGAGATCATCTAATCCAACCTCCCTGTCATGGGCAGGGACGCCTCTCTACTAGATCAGGCAACACATGGGGACCCAACGGGCATCGAACCTGCGTCTTTGGTGTTATCAGCACCACACTCTAACCAAGTGAGCCACAAGAAAGTTAATTTCAGAGAATTTGGAATTGGCAGGAATGTTACCTGTGGAGTTTTAAGTTATTCATTTTTCTTGTGAATTTCTGAGACCTGCCTATTATTGTTCAGCAAGCCAGTGACACTCAAAGCTTCATGGTTTCAAGAAAGTGTTCCTTACTGCCACAAAAACCTCGACAAGGCAGCACCACTGCTCCCAAGGTCCACACAAAGCAAGCAAAATTCACTGTAAACTCTGCTTACTGCATAACTGAGTACCCCAACATTAATGAAAGCAATGCTGCAAATGTCAATAGAGAGATGTCGGAAGGAAAGAAATAAGACTTATACATAATCTTTCAGTCTGCATTAGCGAGGGTGCAGCGCAGCGAGAACATTGGCAGTATGGATCCAGTGTTTGTCCTGAAGCACTTTTGGGGAGTGCACCTCTAAAGAAGGTGGGATAATTAACAGTCTTTGTGCCACCATTGCTGAATACAAATGTCTCAGTGCTGGTAATGGACAATGTTAAGGAAAATATACAAACAGTCTGAAAAGGTGTTGTCTATCCCTAATTGGCACAACCATATTTAGCACTGACTGAGATGGGCAGTGAGGCAGAAATAGCTGACATAAAAAATTCCTCAGCTTTATTTACTTTTGCTGTTTGTCATCATAGGAGAGAAGGCTAGTATTGTTTGAGTAACAAACTGAGATTTTACACATTCAGCTTCACTGAGTTTGTCCTTTTCCTGTTTTGTCAACAAGGCAACATCCATGGCAGGGTGGTGTGTTCCAGAAAGAATATATCAGTGTCTGCTAGGAAGTTGCCTGAGGTTTTCCATACAAGAACAGCCTCCCTGAAAGAAGAAGGTGGATTCAGCAGAAACACCATCTCCCCTTGGACCTGCGCTTATGGGCATGTGGTAGCAGCAGCTGAGATTGGAGTGACCCTAGGGAGACAGAGATAATCTTTAACCTTTGAAGTATAATAATGCCCATGCTGCCAGATTTATCCCATTATCCACCTTGTTATTCAAAATCACATATTTCTGTCATTCTAGACACACAGATTCATTGCCTGCCTATAGCTAGTAGATTGCCTCTCTTAGAGTAGCAGATGTCTCGATCTATGGCTGTGCTCCACTCATAAAGTAAACTATATTCATATTTTTTTCAGGAAAATAAACAGTATGAACTAGTTATTGTAAATGTGACCTACTTTACTCCTAATAAAAACATTTTTAAACATCCAAAACTATTTCCTGATAGTTAACATTTCTGGTTTTGCCTAATCCCAAGCATTAAATTATTCTGAAATATAGATAAGAAGTCACTCTGAAGATCTCTGAAGTAAAATTTGTATTAATTCTTTTTGTTTATATATATATACAGGGAAATGTAACATCCTATTGTATACTTTATAATGCCTTATCAGCCAAGGCAATATTTCTTAGTAGTTGAAGTGTGTATGAACTAGTCCAACAGTTAAAAATTTCTGTTGAACTAGTGTAATTGCAGAAAAATTACAGAATTTATTTTAAAAATCACAAAACTTGTCATATATTTCTATTGTCTATCAAATAGTAGAAAGACAGTTTTTCTATCAGAGTAAGTTATTGCAAAGTTATTGCCAGTTATTGCCAGTGTAAGTTATTGCCAGTGTAAGTTATTGCAAAACAATCAAAAAGTGCGGTTGGTTTCTGCCCATTCCTCCCCACAGGCTCTGTGTTTATACGAGGATATGGTTTCAGAGTCCTCACTGGGGCAACAGATGCCTAAACCACAGTGTTGGGGAGGAGAGAAAAAGTAGCCGTCTAAGCATGTTTACTTTCAGCAACAAGGAAGTTCTAACTTGTCCCTAAGTGGTGACTCACTGGCTTGGGACTATAAAAGTAAAGGTAACTGCTCTCTAAAACATCAGGGCTTCAGACTTCACAAATCCAACATGATGCAATCAAGGCTTTCAGCTGTCTTCTTTTTCTTGTTGGGTTTGTCGCTTTGCCTGACAATCCCTATTCCCCTTGACGACAGCCATGAATTCACAGAGAAAGACCTTCAGTTTGCAGAGGTACAGTATAAAATAATTCGCTTGCATGTTTTATGAATGGTAAGTCCTGTAATTACAACTCTTTGTAAACTAGGCTTATTACCTTTTTTCTTGTTCTTAGCGCTATCTCAGGACTCACTATGATCTCCGTCCAAATCCTGCGGGCATAATGAGGAAGAGTGCCAACACAGTGGCATCTAAACTTCGAGAAATGCAAGCTTTTTTTGGCTTGGAGGTGACAGGCAAATTAGATGAAGAAACATATGAGCTTATGCAGAAACCAAGATGTGGTGTCCCAGATGTGGGGGAATATAACTTTTTCCCTAGAAAACTCAAATGGTCAAAAACTGATTTGACATACAGGTAAATTGCTTTTGGAGTGTTATTATTATCTTCTTTTTAGGTACCTTGTCCGATAGGTTGCTCAGTGTATGAGGTTGATGGGAGAAGGATGCATTTGAGTTTGACATTTGAGTTTAAAATCTTTACAGCTCCACTTTTGGAAAGGTCCCCCAAGCCCATTTTACAGCCCAAGGAAGTAAATATGATCTTTTACTACTTCACTTTGTCATGGAGGAAAGCTGGTTAGGTGTAACCTAGTAACTCCTCATGTGGCCTCCATGTAGACATTCTGGGCACATCCATGGTGCCAAAAGAAAGAGGGATAGGGACTAAGATCATGCACCTCACTACTGATCCTCACAGCACTTAATCTTTAGGTCACTCCTTAGCTATACTTTGAACCTGCCTTAGTGTCTGCTTCACGGAGGTCTTGTCCAGGAAAGCAGATGCAAACACTCTGTGCAATGTGGCTGTGAGAGCAAGGACTGATCCTTGTTCCCCTTCCTTTTCGCAGTCCAAATGTAGATATCTGTGCTTGGTCAGACAAATCCCCATGACCTCAGAAAGTTGACCTTGGGATGCTACGGTGCTGAAAGGTCATGTGGTATCTCCTTCTCCCTTAAAACCACAAGGTCATCAACAGGAGGTTTTAACCAGCTACAACCTGAGGTCCTTTAGCAGATTCTAAATACGAACTCACTATCAGTTCAGCATCTGGTGATAAATATTACTTTAATATGGATGATTCTAGCCTATATAAATCTCTTTTGATCACGTTGTCCTCCTCTGGAAAGTAAGAATCATGATATACTTTATAGGATATAAAACAGGTTTGAAGCTACTAATTTGACTTAATACAGATTATATCTGTCATATTCTATATCTCCAGGTGCATATAAAACCAATTACAGAAAATTGTTGGATCATTTCAGATGTTTCTGAATTATTTTAACATAATAGGAATGTTTATTTTTATTTTATTGAATACTGTGTGCAGCTACCAAGCTCTTTGGTTTTAGATGAGAACACAGGGAGGAAGAAAGCAAAAACTTTTAATGAGGTGTAGTCAGATAAAATTGCATTAAGCATTTTCTTCAATTCACACCATTTAACTGGAGATATTAATCTGTTTGACAGAATTATGAATTACACGTCAGATTTGAGACGTGCTGAAGTAGACAGAGCTTTCAAAAAAGCATTCAAAGTTTGGTCTGATGTGACACCACTTAACTTCACCAGAATACGAAGTGGTACAGCTGATATCATGATCTCCTTTGGCACTAAAGGTAACACAGAACCAGTTATTTTTATTTTATAATTATATTGCTGTCACTAAGATAATTGATTTAATTGTTCTGAATGATGTTTTATAGAACACGGTGACTTTTACCCCTTTGATGGACCCTCTGGATTACTGGCTCATGCTTTTCCCCCGGGTCCAGACTATGGAGGAGATGCCCATTTTGATGATGATGAAGCTTGGTCAGATGATTCTAGAGGTAACAGAGGTTCCTGAGGTTATTTGAAGTGGTGATAGATGGACAATTCTGTCTCATTTGATATTTGTAAACAGTTTCTTTTGCCTATTTACTGTTCATTCATCATTATGTTCACTGTCTATTCGTAGAAAGGTTGCTTTAGCCTCCAATCATAAATGGAAGTATAACACATGCCTAGCATCAATTTTAAGATATGCACCTCCTAATTGAAATGATTAAAAAAAAATACCACAAAGTATTGTGTCATCTTAGCATTTTGCTGAGCTCAAGAGCAGCTAGTTCTGATCACAGACTCATAGGAATTACCTTGCTGAAGCCTACAGAAAACACATATATATAACTCAACTGCAAATTGTCTATCTGCATTTGATTTGAAAATTCTTCACTTTGTCTATTCAGGACAGAGCTTTAACAGAAAAAAATCATTATTTTTTTTAGCACTGTTATTTCACCCTCCTGGTATTAAACCTAGTTTCTGCAATACTGAAGACATATAGAATTTCTACTTGAGATGAATTTTCTTCAAAAACTGTTCTTGGTTTCAGTAGGGCTAAGATTTCACTCCAGAGCTTTCCAGTGTTTCTAAGAAATATCAGGAAATCGAAATTTGCCTGCAGAACAACATTGTCAAGTAAGATTCAGGTTGAACATCAGCTATGAGATACTCAATCAATGAGGCCCTTATTAAGTCAAAACTCATAGCATTTTTAAAAAGACAAACAACTATATGTAGTTTTTTCCATTTATCCAGTTGCCTCCTTCATTGTCTCATATGACAACGCACAGTGTAGAGGTTAGTTGATTAGTTTGAGTCCACTTTGGTGATACAAGATGCCACACATTTACTTTCACTGTGTTTCATTGTAGGGTATAACTTGTTTCTTGTTGCTGCCCACGAATTTGGTCATTCACTGGGACTTGAACACTCCAGAGACCCTGGAGCTCTGATGTTTCCAATTTACACATACACTGGAAAAAATGGTTTTGTGCTTCCTGATGATGATGTGCAAGGGATCCAGGAGCTCTATGGTAAGAGTGTATAATATACATTTCCTGTGTCATTCTAATCTGTTACAGATTCACCCCACAGTTACTAAAGAGCTGCAGATGTTCAATAGCAATGATCTTGACTGATTAAGACTAATTCACTGGATTCTTGGCAACCAGACTTCAGGAACAGAAGATGCTTAGATCTAATAGTTCAGAGAGGGGAAAAAAAAAAGGAAGGAACACTTCAGAGGAGAGTTGGTCACTGTGCTGTCTCTTAGTGGAAGGGGAGCAGAAGATTTACACTTTTTGATTTTCCTCAAAAGAGAAGGTAAAAGAGAGTTTAAAGTGAGAAACAGAAGTATCTATGGTTTATCACAGAAAGAATAAAACTTTGGGGAGACATTCAAAACTTGGCATAAAGCAAGCAGATCCATTTAACATCTTTGCAACACAACAGAACTGTAAAGTCCATGAATGTTTTCAGTTAAAGGACAGAAAGGAAGAACAGACTGTCCCCAGTACAAATGGTTTGCCCATTATGATTATATTCATTATGCCATTTGAGAACTCTTTCATGTCCTTTTGGTATCATGGTCCATAGAAAGGAAATGAACATTGTCAAACTTAGATTACATAATATCATTCCAGGTGCTGGAGACAAAGATCCGAACCCAAAACATCCCAAAACACCAGAGAAATGTGATGCAAATTTATCGGTTGATGCAATAACAGAACTTCGTGGAGAAATGCTGGTCTTCAAGGACAGGTAAAGAGACTGCCATGCCATGGATAGTGGGTACTGGATAAAATTTGAAGAAGTGAAAACACCCTTTGAGTTTCTTATTTGAGTAAACATAAAACCACAAATCAATGTAGATGCCTCTAAGAAACTACATCATATATCTTTTTAGGCAGGACTTATAATACAGTTACAGAGTTGACTGCCCCATAATATGAAGTGAGGATGATATGGCTGAAGACTGACACTGTTTGTACACATTTTTTATTTTACAAGACTTTCTTCAACAGGCATACATCTACTAACATTTATTTGAATGAAGTTGTACTACATTCAGAAGCCTTACATGGGACAGCAGTGTTTCTCTTATTCCAAATGACAAAAAAGATTCAAGTTTGTTGTTTTTTGAGATGATCACTGTGCGAACAACAGCAATGGTCTGTGGCTAGGTGACTATGAGGAAATGAAAGGTCTACAAGTGGCTCTATGTATTGAAAATTCTGTTATGAAAAAAGTATTTTGCATTAGGGAACTGCTTGAGAGAGTCCAGCGCAGAGCCACAAAGATGATGAAGGGAGTGGAACATCTCCCTTATGAGGAAAGGCTGAAGGAGCTGGGTCTCTTTAACTTGGAGGAGGCTGAGGAGTGACCTCATTCATGTTTATAAATATGTCAAGGGGGAGTGTCAGGAGGACAGAGCCAGACTCTTTTCAGCAACGTCCACTGACAGGACAAGGGGCAATGGGTGGAAGCTGGAACATAGGAGGTTTCATAAAAATAAGAGAAAAAACTTTTTCACAGTGAGGGTGACAGAGCAATGGCACAGGCTGCCCAGGGAGGTTGTGGAGTCTCCTTCTCTGGAGACATTCAAAACCTGCCTGGACGTGTTCCTGTGTGACCTACTCTAGGTGATCCTGCTTTAGTAGGGGGATTGGACTAGGTGATATCTAGTGGTCCCTTCCAACCTCTAACATTCTGTGATTCTGTGATTCTGTGAACTAATTTCTAGTACAGTACTATACTATGACTATGAGCTATTCTGTAGTATGACAAGAAACATAAAATATTTTTTCTTTTTCTGAACTAGGTTTTTCTGGAGACTGCACCCTCAGATGGTTGAGGCAGAACTGGTATTACTTAAGTCCTTTTGGCCAGAGCTTCCAAACAAAATAGATGCAGCCTATGAAAATCCCATCAAAGATCTTGTATTCATGTTTAAGGGTGAGTTTTCAATTTTGTTGTTGGCAGAAAATTATACATATTTAATCAAACTCTCTAAGTGATTTAAAGGTAATCAATAGAAAACAAAAACTTGCTACCTTCCTTGCTCAAAAAATAAACTCTGTTGGTTTCACACTGTGCAAATCTATACATTTTTCAGTGGATTAGGAGAAGAACAATTAAGATCAGATGCCTAGGATCATAGTTAGCATGAATAGTGTAACACCTGCTGAGTATGTGACCTAAGAATGTTAGTTGTATGAAAAAAAGGATCACGGCATCCTCATTTTTTTCTGCTTTCAAAGCTGAGCCTTAACAAGAAACTCATGCATATTTTGGTCTTATTTTCAGGAAAGAAAGTCTGGGCTTTGAATGGTTACGACATAGTTGAAGACTTTCCTAAAAAGATATATGAAATGGGATTCCCAAAAGAAATGAAAAGAATAGATGCAGCTGTCCATGTTAAAGACACTGGAAAAACTCTCTTTTTTACTGGAAATAAGTACTGGAGGTAAGCTGGAGACAGACTGATGTGTCCCTAGTCATAACTTGTCCAGAAGAATCAAAAGATCAGCAGATTGTTTCAAAATGGGCACTTGCTTCTGACTCACATGTTTCTGGTCTGTGGTTTTCATTGGTGCTATAGCCATGCAGAGTATGTCACAGAGACGCATGCAAGACTCTTAGAAACATATGGGCACAGCCTTTGAAAGTGAGAAGAGGGAAGGGAAGGGAAGGGAAGGGAAGGGAAGGGAAGGGAAGGGAAGGGAAGGGAAGGGAATGGAAGGGAAGGGAAGGGAAAGGGAAGGGAAGGGAAGGGAATGGAAGGGAAGGGAAGGAAGGGAAGGGAAGGGAAGGGAAGGAAGGGAAGGGAGGGAAGGGAGGGAAGGGAAGGGAAGGGAAGGGAAGGGAAGGAAGGGAAGGGAAGGGAAGGGAAGTTTTCTAGTCCTGGAGAGTTCGTAGTATTCTCATGTCTCCTGGATAAAATTCCCATCTTGCTTCCATGAGTTGCTTGTGTGACACAAAGCGGTATCAGTGCTGTGAGAGTAAAAAGTCTATCCTACCCTAGCATGACTGGGGTTTGTTGCCCATGAGTGGGGCTTACAGCCAGGTCCAATACTTCATTAAGATATTACCATCCTTTCTCAGTATCTCTTTGCCAAGCGGCCTCAGGATAGGCTTGTAGTGCCAGTGCATCCAGGTGCAATCATCTCCATATAATATGATCTTTATAGATCAGTTCTGTTTTGTATTTATTGAGCTTGTGATTCAGGTGGAAGAGTGCCCTGGTTATTGCCCTGAGTTTCATTATTGCACTAGACATAAAGTACCTAAAGGCTGCTGGCTACTTCTGATATGGGTAACTTCAAAGCATATAAAGTGCACAGACCATACTCCCAGGCTGTTTAAACCCTCTGATTTTTTTTTTTCTTTTGTGTTTAATACAGTTATGATGAAGAGGCAGAGGTTATGGAAGCAGACTACCCCAAGCTGATAGAGGAAGAATTTGCAGGAATTGGTGACAGAGTGGATGCAGTCTATGAAAGAAATGGTACATAATCCAATAATGAAACTTTATTACAACTAGTTGTCGTTGAAATTTAGGATTAATGTCCCATGGGAAATTCTGTCACTTGTAATTCTGGTGTCTTTTTTCACATCAACACTTCTGTTCTTAACTGAAATGAGTTTTGGATCTAAATTGCTCTCTGGCCAAGGTGCTCTTATAAACTCTCTACATACATATTTGTGGAGGCAAAAAAGACCCACCTCCTTGCTTAGGGAACCTAAAGTGATGTTCTTGATATAGAAGTATTATAACGTGTCCATTTCTTCAAATGGAGCCCATTCCTATTCAAATCTTCAAGGAGTGTTTACAATTCAGAGCCTTAAATATTAACAGACAAACCCTGTATTTTCCTAAGCAGGTGTTGAATAAGAATAAAATGCAGAGCCTGATGCTTAGATTAAAATATCAGTTATTTTAAAACACTGATCCAGGTCTGGCAAATGGAATGAGGACCTTTGAAAATTTAGCTCAGCATTCTAAGTACTAAAATATTGCATCTCAAAGAGTTATTAAAAATCAAAATGAAACAGATAATTTTTATTTGAAGGATAATTTTAATGTGACAACACATTTTTCTCAAGGTTAATTAACTTTAACTTTTCTCTTCCTTAGGTTATCTCTACTTCTTCAATGGACCGCTGCAGTTTGAATATAGCATCTGGAGCAAAAGAATTGTTCGTGTCCTGCATGCTAACTCCCTATTTTGGTGCTAATTACAGCCATGTCATAGGCTGCAGAGCAGCTTGTATTACATGGAAATAATAATATGGGCGAATAGATTTATTAGAGGACAGCAAGGTCCTGTGAACAAGCACTGGCTACCTATCACCAGATATATGCTGTATATATGGAACTGTATAGCTGCATGTCAGTCTGGGACTGAATTAACTTAATAGGAAAGAAAAAATAAGAAATTGCTAACATTTCAGGGGGCATTACACTCTTTAAAGTTTGTCTAATATTAAAGTGAGATACTGGATACATCCTGGATGATCATGAGCACTATCAAATCCCAGTCATTTGAGCATGTCCAGCATCTTTGAAGGATCTCCTAGCATGTTCTAAGAAACAGAACTGATAAGCCCAGGAGTGTTATATTTTTTAACTGATTCTTCAGCTCTTTGTGAAATTCCAGTTAACGTACTAGGAATTCAGATGTGCAATGACAGAGTCGGGACTGCATGGTGATGCCCTGAGCAAGATAACACCAGGCTGCAGCACTGAACTTAGAGAATACAAAGGTATTTTAAGTGTTTCCCCATTTGGAAGGGAATATCCCTCTAGAAAAGGATGCTCGTGTCACCTTTGGAACAATAAGATATAGAAGCGGTGAGGTGTCATTCCAAAGCAGACAGAAAAATGGGGAAAGGGAAAAGTATTCCCTGAAGAAATCATCAGTCTCTGGGATAACGGGTAAACCAGAGAGAAGTAGCAACAAGAGAATCACAGAGGTTGAAACTTTGCATGAAGCTACATCTTGTAACACAGCCCATATTTTCAGCTGACATAAACTGAAGTAGTTCGACTGATACTTACAGAGGTTTTGGCTGGTTGTGCCAGCAAAGAACCTGAACATCCAAATCAAAATATCTAGAAGGATATATTTTTTTTTCATGTTGGTCACTATTAATATCTGTATCAATTGTTTCAGTACCATGTAAAATTTTTTTCCGTTTTTTTTTTTCTTCTTTTTAATCAATGCAAATGATGTGGGACTGTGATTATTTTTCGGTCTAAAAACAATATTAAATAAACTGGAGGATTAAAATGACATTGTAAAATTACTTAAATTAAAAATTCTCATGATATATGTCGTAGAAGCCAGACAGAGCTATTGGATAAAAGAAATCAAGTACCCTAACCTGTGTATTTTTCTCATTAAATTTTTCACCTCTATTTAAAAAATGTTTCATTTTGGGGTCTGGTTAGCTCACTTGGTTAGAGCATGATGCTGAAAACACCAAGGTCACGGGTTTGATCCCCATTCAGTCCCCATGTGTTGCCTGATCTAGTTTAGAGGCGTCCCTGCCCATGACAGGGAGGTTGGATTAAATGATCTCTAAGGTCCCTTCCAGCCTAGGCCATTCTATGATTCTATGCTTCTCTGATTTTTTTTTCCCCCTGGGAAAATGAATTTCTTAGAAAAGAGAGGAGGGCAAAGACAGAAAAAGAGGAAAAAGGAAAGACCCCCTCAAATCTGCAGAGTAAGAACTAAGTCAGAATTAGTCCTTATCATTACAGAAAACATGAGAAAATACTTAGAAATACTGTGAGATTCAGTTTCACATTGATTTGAATGTTAAATATCAGTAACCAATTGAATCTACACTGTCCTGTTCTGCTGCCTCAAAACCTAAGTTAAAAGCCTGAGTCAATCAATCAGCCAGGCCTGCCAAGCAAATTCCATCAACAATGAATACCTTTAAACAGGCATAAATAGCTGGGCTTAACTACTGGGGGATTAGGTGAGTTTAATTCTGTAATTTAACACAATGTAGATGGTCAGTCAAGGTAACCTGAGAGATATGAGGTTCAACAAGATGTCCTGGCTTGAGCTAAACAGAACCAATTTTGTTCAGTGATTTTACTTTTCAGCTCAGTCTCTTCTGAGAGGCTGCACATTCTGAAGTCAGCAGCATGTTTCTGCAGACAGTGTGTGCTACCAGCAGTGATAACACCTGATGTTTACAGTTACAGCCTGGGACTGGGATGCAGAAAGGCTCTTGCTGATACTTATTCCTGTAGTGACCAAGGCCACTGCTGGCTCTTGTGTGCCACGCTGGGGCTGCCGGGTATTGAGAGGGGTCACAAAGAAGTAAAATGTTGCACCTCTGGTAAGTGAGAGACAGGATGGGTGCCCAGAAAAAGCACTCAATTCAATATATGTCATATTCTGCATAAAGCTCAGGGGTCACAGGTGTTAAGGTCTTTTCTTCAATGGCCAGCATTCTAGGAGGACTCTGTCCAATCACCTGCCTTTAATCCTGATCTTGAATTCCTGAATCCAGCTCCTGTGTCCAGCTCGACTCTGGTGCTCAGCCTGGGGCTTCCCCAGAGCCACCTGCTCTGCAGCATCAGTGGCAATTGCTAGCAACAGAGAAGCGGAGGGCAGGGAGTCAAGTTTGATATCAGTTTTGTAAACATTTGTATATATTTCATTACTTTCATTGTTTCCTTATCAGTACTATTATTTTTTTTATTAGATCTGGTTTAGTTTGCTTTTCCAAGAATCTCTCTGCCTTATTCCCTTTGCCTTTCCCTTTGGGAAGAAAGAGGATTTAGGGAGCACCTGTCAGCATTTAGTGGCTGGCCCAGCCCTAACCATCAACACAGGGCCAAGTGCCGAGTCCTGCACTTGGGTCACAGCAACCCAGACAACGTTAAAGGCTTGCTGAAGAGTGGCTGGAGAGATGCCTGGCAGAAAAGGACCTGAGGGTGCTGGTGGACAGTCAGCTGAACATGAGCCAGCAGTGTGCACAGGTGGCCAAGAAGGCCAACAGCATCCTGGCCTGTATCAAATATGATGTGGCCGGAGTAGGGAAGTGATTGTCCTCCTGTACTCTGCGCTGTTGAGGTTGCGTCTGGAATCCTGTGTTCACTTTTGTGCCCCTCACTCCAAAAGAGACATTGAGGGGCTGGATCATGTCCAAAGAATGGCAACGAAGCTGGTGAAGGGTCTGGAGTATTTAGTCTTATGAGGAGCTGCTGAGGGATCTGGGGTTGTTTAGCCTGGAGAAAAAGATCCTGTGGGGAGACCTTCTCACTTTCTGCAACTTCCTGAAAGGAGTTTTTAGAGACGTGGGGATTATTCTCTTTTCCGATGTAAAAAGCGATAAAATGAGAGGAAATGGCCTCAAGTTGTGTCAAGGGAGGTTGAGATGGATATTAGGAAAAATTTCTTCACAGAAAGAGTTGTCAAGCACTAGAACAGACTGCCCAGAGAAGTGGTGGAATCACCATCCCTGGGGGTATTTAAAAGACGTGTAGGTGTGGTGCTTAGGGACGTGATTTAGTGGTGGACCTGACATCTCTAGGCTGACTGTTGGACTAGATGACCTTAAAGGTCTTTATCACATAAACAATTCTATGATTCTATGATTTAGTGATCTTTTCTTACTGTAAAACTCTGAATTAATGAATTGCAGACCTCAATATGCTTAAAAGAAATACAAGAATATAGAGGTGAAAACCCCACACACCTTTACAAATGACAAAACTTAAAGTGGACTAAAATCAAAGCCCTGTTATACAATATTGACAAGACTATTAGGGAAAAAGTCGGTACAATTCCTTATACATAATAAACAGAAATTGGTTCATTTATATCTAAAAACATTTTTGACAGACATGGACTGCCTGAAAAAACAATGTTTGGTATTAGGCTTCAGTTTAGTTTAATTACTCTGCAGGGACATAAGGATCTGGACATGCAACCCTAGTGCTCGTTATTCTCAGTATAAAGAATTGGTGGAAATTTGTGTCAAAATAGTAACGAGTCTTCCATAAGGGCTGATTGTTGAGTCTGAGTGCTCTGAATTTCAGAGGTCTGACCTGAGCCTCACTGGAGCAGGGAATGCAAAGGTGGACAGGGAAGCAAGGAGACGTCAACGAATGCGTTTCTTATCTACGCAGATTTCTGTTAACATTGACTGTTTAGCAGGGGAAGAAGGTACTGCATAGGAAGCTGGGTCTTCAAAAGGCTTCATCATGATCACATCCAGCTGCTCCCCAGCCTAAACAGACTCCTGCCTGCCCCTCAGCTGACTGGAAGCAGCCTTCGGCACAAGCCCAAGGACGGCTCCAGCTCATGCGCCTGCATCCCCAGCGAGAGACACGCGCTGCTCTGCGGTTTAGCTCTAGCTCAGCCGGGAAAAGTACCAGGCTGTCAGTTCCTGGCATTTTGTGAAGAAAAAATGGAAAACAAAAATGCTTGTGCTGTGGAGGTGGAAGGCTGTGGTCTGAGCCAGAGGGCCCTGATGCTGCCATCAGCCAAAAAGAAAAAGTCTCTGTAGGACCTGACTGCCATCTCATGAGAACAACATTGCTCAAGTACCATGCTGGGTATCTCCCAAGACCATCAAGTATTGAAAAGAGTCCTTTTCCTGAGACAGAGATTGAACTGACTGCTGTCACCTATATGTTGTGAGAGAGGAAAGAACCCCAAGAGGCTGAGACAGTTGTCTACCAGGATGTGATATAAGCAGAACAGAAAACTTCTCATCAGGTCACTAGTTTTTATGTGGAAGTACTCAAATCCACCTAACAATACATATTGATTAATATGCCTTTTCTATCCATTTTGATCTCTGCAAAAAATGATCATCTGGAGGGAGCAAAATGATAAGACAGGGAATTTGTCAGGTGCTCCTCAGGAGCAGTTTATTTTCTGGTTACATGAACCTAAACAAGTAGGACTTAGAGGATGTAGACATACATTCCAGGAGAAAAAGAAGTGAGCAAACGTAATATAAACTTTCCAAAGTGAGAAAATAGAGAGCTGTCATCTAAATTAATTAATACATTGGAAAAGTAACAAACACTGTGAGTTACACAAGATTTACTATTAGCTAAGAAACTGGAGAAGGAATTCAATCTTATCATGAAAATCTCAGCATGATCTCCAGAAACCTGCTCTGAGGACACTAGATGGCAGTGACAGCTGTGCTCCTTAGAGGATCTGCACAGAACCAAATACTATACAGTGGGTGAGGAGGCTGCAGCTAACTATAGCAAATTTTTGCATTTGGTAAGTATATATAAAAAACAACATTAGTAAGCAGAATTTAATTATTATACTCTTTTGAAATGTGACTCTCTGAGTATCTAGTTAAGATATTAAAATATTTAGGAAATCTCTAGATATATATGCAGTGTCAAAGACAGTAATTTTTCAGACTATTGACAGTCATTTTCTCAACGTTAGTGCAATACACTTGAAACAGTAACTCTGTGAATAGTCCTAAGAATAATGCAATCTCTTAGTTTAACTCCATTCATCAGACAACTACACACACATACACGGACATATTCCAATTTTTTGGAAACATAAAGGCCGTTCAGGCTACAACTGGATTTCTGAGAAAACAACACTACAGAATATGGAAATAAGACAAAAGACAAGAAAAATACCAGTTGCAAAGAATCGAAGTGAAACAGCACAGATATAATCAAAGGTGTCTGAAATATCGAACATGTCTTCACGTCTGCTTGGAAGAACTACGAACAATTTATAAGCCTTTCACAGTTCATTCCAAGCTAGTATTTCCAGTCCTGTAAATATTTTACGTATTAAGAATATGGTCTTGGATTTTGAATTCCTAATACTGTCCAGATCAGTAAGATTACTAAACATTTTTTTGAGCTAAGCAGAAATTCACTTTCCTATCCTGAAAATCCTCTGGACACTGTTGAACATCTTTACTATTTGCAATAGAAAGAAACATGAAATCTTGGAAATGTTTAATGGAAAAAAATTTGTCCTCTGGGATTGCCTGTAGCTATATGATCAATCAGCATACTTACTGGGTTTGAGGGGAAAAATATCCTGTTTCAATTTTTTGCCCAGATTTATTTATACAAGGGTCTCAACCTTCAGTCTTTGAGGTCAAAGAATTGCACATTCACTTATGTCGTGGTGAGGTTCTTTCCATCTGTCCCGCTGGAGATGTTTCCTCGTTGCACAAAGACAATTAAACAGTACTCTTTGGAAAGACTGATTATCTACTTATCAGAAAGCTCATGTGGGGTATAGGATCAAGCCTTCCTGCCGATTGTTTTTGGGCTTTTTTGCACAAGGTGAGATTTCTGCACACAGTTATGAGTCCACCTCCATTTTTGGTTTTGATGGTTCTGCTGTTTCTGATGAAAAACATTTCCAGGGAAGACCATACCAGTTCTCCCTAACGTGATGCAGAGTACAACACCCACAGAGATTGTCTGGCCTGTGAATCTTCCTCTTTCCTACCTAGCACGGTCTTCATGTGGTTTACACATCCCTTTTAGTCCCAGCCTTTAGATTACGTACTGCAGATTGAATTTCCACCCAGTGTTGCTCAGGAGTACCTCTGGCAGTCACTTCAGCTATCTTGCACACCGTGCTACAGAGACTGTGCTCTGTCCCTGTCTTCCTCATAGAAAATAGATGGAGCATTTTGCTCTAAGAAAAATCTTTCCAGGAGGAATAGAACCAGGTATTGTTTTGTTATTTACATGAATTTCCTATTGCCACAATAGTACAGGATGATGCAGTTCTGTGTGTATCAGAGTGAGCCACTCAGTTGTATCTTTAGGTTTTCTACAGAATACATCAGTGTCCTACCAACAGGCAATAGGAGGCTTATGGAGCAGTGTCCTGAGAATGGTGACGTCCATACTGTGTGGTTTCTGCTGGGCATTGCATGACTCTGTTCTACTCTTCTTAAAATAGGCAGATGGGCCTTTTCCAGGGTCAAGTGTTGCTTTCTTCAGCCCACATGACATTATTATGGAGCTCTGTAAGTTCACCATTACAAGGACTGCCACCCTAGGAAGAGAGTAATAAAAATTCCTTTTTATATCTGCATGACTTATATTGTCTGCATATATTCTTCACAGGAACACATCCTCAGAGGAACCTGCAGGGTTCTGTTGGAAACCATCTGTGTCTGAAGGGTCTGGAGTTCACAGTGTCCTTCCCACTATCTGTTTATCTAACAAATGTCCTTTTCAGACTCAGATCCCGTGCCCTGGGCTGTTTCCTAAGTCATGTCCCCCATTGTGCCTCATCCTGAGAGGGATAAGAAATTCAAGCACTATAAATGTCTGCCACACAGGAACAGCCCTGCACATAAAAAGTGCTTGAGAGGGAGCACACGTGAGTAGGTGTATTTGGGTGAAGGTCCACTTTAGGGGGTACTTTTGCCTGTGCTGTTTACTAGTGTTCCGTGAGTGGTCCACACAGACAACTCTTAGTCTCAGACAGGAAGCACATGGGCAACTATAGCTTTGACTGGTGGAGTCAGTGCTGTTAGCAGAGGGACCAAGACAGTTTAGGTGGACTCAGGAGACAACCATGACTGCAGGGTCCCAGTAGTCAAGGCAAATCATGCATATACATTAAATTAATGGTGCCAGACTTTCCAGGTGAATCAGGAGATGAAGTCCTTTGTGATGCTGGTTCTTGCTGCTGTCAAGGACATGAAAGTGAAGAAAGTGCCCTTCCATAGGACCAACTGAAAGTTATCAATGTTAAAATAGTATGTTAAATTCTTAATATTATAAAAAATTACATTGGTACAATTTTATTATTGTAAGAGCTCAAATGAATATTATTTGATGCTTGCTTCTTGCATTATGACTAATGATCCAGGGAAGGATTTAGCTACACTAGATTTCTCTTCTTCTCCATTCACACTGGCCAGAGAATTATCTTCCCTCCATATTTACCACTGGTTATGGCTCTCGGTACTCTTGAAGTTCATTCTGGCTTGGACCTGTAGAGTAACTCAATAGAAGAAAATATGCAGGCCTATGAGCAGGTCTCATAGAAAACTTGGGATATACTGTGAAGCCCTAAGGGAGGAGCAGGTGTCACCACTCACAGGGGACAAGGCTAAGAGGTTTGAAGCCAGATGTCTAACTCTCTCCAGGCCTTCAGATTCTGGCACAGATATGTCTTGGCCATAGGAATTTCATAATTTGATAAGTTATAGATCCTACCCCTGGTCCAAAGTATGTGTTCTTCCGCACAGGGGTGGATAAGGACAAATAAATCATGCAAGAAAAGCTTGGTAATGGGCAAGTGCCAGGGCCCATGAGATAATATGTCGTGTTGAGGTCTCCGGAGGCAAACTGCAGTGCGGGTACCCCTGAAGAGTTGGAAGATGCCTGCAGTGCTGTGGACTGCATCTTCAATAAGGGACAGCCTGGTGAAGTGCCTCACCAGGGCAGTGAGGATGTGGCCAGGCAACTGGAATAACTGAGCTTGGTAAAATGCATGCTCTACTTCTAGCTGCATATTTTGATCTCTTAGTCTCGGTTTGTTAGATTACCCCCTGCTGGCAAAAAACATAGAAGAAAATAGTTTTTATGATTCAACCTAGAAGAAAGGTTTATTTATGCCTCAATGTAGCCTGTATCAGAGACTTAGCTGGTGGCTGGGCAATCAAGCTCTAGTTTCCAGGAATAATCCAAGGACTCTTTCTCGTGGAAAATTTGGGCATGTCACACTAATAAGTTAGCAGTGTTTTACTGACAAAAGGCTTTGGGAACATTTTCATAGTTCTAATGTGGATATTCTGCTCCAAAACTAAAGGGAAAGAAGCTTCATTATGACCATTGGTCCCAAAAGTAGCTTGCATATGAGAATAGAATTCCAACTGAGGTCAATTCCAAATTAAGAGAAACAAAAACTAAATGAGACTCTCATAAATACTGCAGAAGTGTCCTGTCTACAACTCTGTTAGGAATCATGGTGCATATAAACTTCACTGAAAATCAGGGTGCAAACAATCTTTCTCGCAAATAAAATGCACCCAACTCTACCTACAGTCAAACAAAAAAGTGAAGTGGCAGCACAGTGATCTAACAGGAAGATATAGACCTATAACAGGAGAATCAGAAGGTAGTGGGAAACATAAGGCAAGAGATAATATCAGTTCATTTCTAATTACTGAATTTGTATAACTATTACGAACATCAAAATTGTGAGAACTGAGAAAGAAATAATCAATAAGAAGCCTTTGCTAGGGTCTGAACCAACATTAAGACAAAACAGAAATCTCAACATTGACTTCACTTGGCTTTGGTTCAGGAAGGAATTGCCCAGATAACAGCTGCTTTGTAGACTGCTTGGGAAATTTATTCTTCCCGTATAAGTGGTCTCAAGTTTAGTAATACCATGAGACAAGATGGTAACAACATATATGCGTTGTTTTGGAAGAGCACCTGAGTCTGGTACCATACAAATGTTTCCACCGAAGTACGACAGAAACCCTTTGGCAGCTTTCTGCTGGGTGCCAAGTAGGAAGCATAGAGCTCACAGCTTCGCGTTCAGAAATTTTCTGCATTATGTTCATGAGACTTAGAGCATGAGTTACTCTCTAAAACTGAGTCAAGAAGTAAATATCGGATGTGGGCTCACTTATTCCTGTGTGAGGCTGCACAATCATCAAACTCCAAAGGGAAAATACTTGTTGAACGTTCAGGCTCAAACAAACCGGTACTGTGCACGCAGCCTTAACTAAACACCGGAAATTTTAATTTTTTATGGCTCCTCTTGCTCCACTCACATCTTTCTGCATTGGATTTTCCATGGCACTCCAAGGAATGACTTGCATCACGTTGACACGTGTTTAAAGTTCGAAATTTCTCCTTGGATCTAATATTACAACTGCAGAACATCAGAATTGCCCAGCTGTCCAAATCAGAGACCACCTCAGACTGTCCTCTTCTTCGCTATTATTGATGGAAACAAGGAGTAAATAAACTCCTGACATGGAGTATTTCAAGAGCTGCTGACTTTTGCATTGCTTTTCTTAAGTTCTTTCTTGCACACATGCAGGCATTCATAGTATGAACATTCTCACCTGAATCTCAGATTTAAAATAATACAGTAAACTCTGCGTCTATTATCTATTTTTAAACTATTGTGCTAGTTCAGAGAATGTGTTGCTGTTCTTATTTCGAGAAACAGAGTAAATAACAGAATCTACTTTCTGTAAGTTGCTTGTTTATGTATCTTTAGCAGACCTCTGATTTGTTTTAACTTTAAAACCGATGTTACAATTTTTTGCCCTTTGATGTGAGCAGTATTTTTTAATTCTTCTGACAGACTGGGCAGCCTTTAATTCTTGCTGTCTGCTTTGTAAGACTGTGTGACCAGAACTAGACACAATATTCGGGTCAAACTGAATCAGGACAGTATGTTTCTAGAATTATCATCAATCTCTCTCTCCACATTTTATAACCCTATTTTGTGTAGACAACTGTATTGTAAGAAGTTTACTTTAACCTCTTATCAGAAATACCATCTAATATGGGGAGATGAGTCAAGGGAACACAAATTTAAGAATTCCTCTAAAACTACAGAAAAATAAGCAGGAGCGAAGGACATAATCAATATTACTTCAGTGATTAGTTATCTGCAGTTCACCATTTCCTCTGTATTTATTGAAGGTTGGAGATTTACAAGCTCAATATGCGTCAACACTAACTTCCAATACTGAATCATAAAACAGCCCAGCCACCCTCTTATAATGGAACCACTAGATGTTAGCACTAGAAAAAGATGGAGGGCTGTGTGAAACTGTGACTTGTTTTACCTCCTCTCATGTATTTTACTACAGGGTACTTACGGTGCAGATTGCTGTGCCAATTTTACAGAGCCAGGTTTGAGAGAATGAGTTCAAAACACAGCCAGAAGGAAAGAAATCCAGCCTGTAAATACACTTCTCAGAAGTAAAGCATTTGGGTAAACAAGCTACTTTAAGATGGGGTAGAGGTTTAATGAATGTAAGGAATGCAGAAATGGGAGAGGGAGGAAGGTTGTCATTACCAGTAAACCCCCACCAGTCCTGTGATCCTTAAAAGGCAAGACACATAAAAGCAAAAAATCCCAGGAGCAAGCAACGGCGAGCTAATTTCGACAGATATGTGAGACCCACAGATTTGATCCTGCATGGAAATACATGGGCAGATTAAATCATCCAACACTGCAGATCAGGCTACAAGGTTATGGAGCTGTAATTCCACCCCTCCCCCCCCCCCCCCCCCCCCCCCCCCCCCCCCCCCCCCCCCCCCCCCCCCCCCCCCCCCCCCCCCTACACATACCTTACAACAACTGAGGCTGTGTAGGTGGCACAGATGTGTTTAGGCTTGAAATGGGTAAGCTAGATTTTGGTGAGATGATATAATCAAAACAGTTCTTAGTATTACTTCCGGCAACACAATTTGTTACTGAAAATAAAGCAGATGTAAAATATCTATTTTTAAAAACATCACAGTGACATAATTAGCCTCACTTCCTCTGTGTTTGAGGAGTAAGCAGCCACACACTGTCTGCCTACATAGTGAAGACAGAAGCTGCAAGCCTATATGATGTGACAGTTTCTGTGTCATTAATGACTAAGATTGAGAATGACCAAAAGGGGATCTTGCTTCTTCTGAAGTACTGGGGCAGAAACAGAGGCAGTCTTTAGGGGCCATGCAACTCCAGGTAAAATGCTTTCTGTTTTGGCACAGACATGCTGTTTCTTGCGAACCAGGTAAAAGCGCTCTTCATAACTCCAATGTGGGATGAGTCAATCCCTCCTCAAGACATTTTACGCTCCAGGTAGCTGTAACACGGAGTGAGCTGGCAGGTATAACCACAGTAGCCTGCAAGCAGAGCTCCAGCCTGAGGAGTCAGAGCCCATACACAGTTTTTGTTGTCCCCGTGTTTGGGGACACGCTGGAGTGAGTCCTTTGCTGCCTGGTTTCCTTTCTGTAGGGGAGATGGTTTGTGCTTGATTTGATTCCCAGAGGAAACTGTAAACCAGCCAGGGACCTGCGAGCCAGGAGTTGCTCCCGAATCCCTTTGCTTAAATGTAGGGAAGATGCTTAAGTGCCCTGACTTTCTTATAGGTCACATTAAAATGGCATGTTTCAACGTTGCATCTTCAAGCTTTTATATTAACGGTTCTTGACAACAGTTGGGTTTTTTTTAAATATGGTCTATACTAAATCTTTTGCTAAGAAAATTGCAGACCTGTATGGAGAAATGGATAGAGAAAGTTTTCCAAGCTTGCCTGTTTAGTCTCAGTACTGTTTTCAGAGTCTTCCTGTTTGAAGTTTCAGAGGAAGAAGGATGAGTTGATTTTATGTAAACAGTAAACATTTTCCATGAGCTGGTTTACCAGATCCTGCATTCCCTCTCTCAACAAAAGGAAAGATTTACTGGGACTTGACGTTAAGTTTGAAATGAAAGGTCAGAGGTGTGCCTTCATAGGCAGAGTCACTGCAGTTCCTCCCACAGCTTTTAACATAAAAATGCCAAATTTTGTTACATTTACTAAGCATCTGGGGCTACTTCTAATTGCCTCTTTCAGTGGTCTAGCTGTGCGTTTGCAAACCCCACAGCTAACTAAGTAAGACACTTGGTATTTCTGATGCTGAGCATGACCAGAGCAGCGTAAGAGGTCAGGCGTACGTACAACCAGCGAGCAGCTGGTATGTTATGAAGCACAGAAGCTGAACTGTACATTCTTCAATCTAATTGTCTCAGTCACCTTATGTGGTAGCTGTGACCTAAGCAAATCTGTCTCCACAGAAAAACCCTTTAAGGCTGATGAGGCGGCAGAGAAGTTTGTCTCACTTGATTTTTGTTAGATCACTTATGGAGAATACAAGACATCTAGGCTCAAAATCATTCTTTTACTGACAGATCTGGATACGTACCACCTAATTCCTAGAGAGAGCTGTAATCACCAGGTTACTGAGCTTCTCAGAGGCATCTTCTTGGGCCCTTCCACTGAAGCTGTTCTTGTATAAACAACCATATTAAGCTGGCAAGAATTCAGTGATACTGGAGCGCAGGTTTAGGGAGATCACCTGGCAGCAGGGGACTGTGACCTCATTCTTAGTTGTATTGGACTAATTCAAACTCAAAAAATTTTTCTGTAACTCTGTTCCATACTCTGCTCCATACTGCTCATCACTATTTTCTTTTTTTTTTTTTTTTTTCTGATTTCTGATACTGGAGATCATCACAAGCAACTGATGGGGTTTTTTTCTTGGGAACATGACAGGTTTAATGTGTGGGTGTAGTACTTGTCTAGAATGATCCAGTTGACTAGTCAGCTTCCTCATTTTGAATCATTAGATATTTCCATCAAGTAGCTTGTACGGATTTAATTTTCTTTCAGCTCTCAAGTGCCACATATCTTTTCTCATTTGCTGTGTCAGGCATTCTTGCTTCAGATGGCACGGAGTAAATAGCAAAAACCTGGAGGGCCTTTCTCTACCCATCAAAAGAACAAACATGTGAGGCTGTGATGTAACATCTAACAGGAAATAATGCTTGCTAGGACTTGCATGAAGATTAATATAGTTTGGATTAGTGTTGAAAGAGCAACTTTAGTCCTTAGCCTGTTAACGTGCTTATATGTGGTTTCTCTAACAGTACCTGCATTTGAATATCATCAAAGCAAGTAGGACCCCAACTTGATTGGAATCCATGGGCACTGCTGTCACATAAATGACATGAATTAGGCATCTCATTCCTCATCACCCTGATGCTCTTAAAATCTTTCGCATCGTTCAGTTTCAAAGGGTATAGAGTTTAAGTATCATCCAGTGGAAAACACCCTGCAGGTAAGGAGGTGTAATACAAGTGTCCTGAGACTGTCGAACACTTCTAAGTTACAGTCTTATCCCCAAATCACCTGGCAGTGAACAGGTTGTAACACATGATGGCAGATGATGGAACATGAGGGACTCGCTTCTTAGAATGAACGATTGCAAAACTAAGTTATTCAGTGAAGGAAGGTACAGGAGAACCTTTAGGGCTGGGAAAGAATGCATAAACCCAGAAAAAAACATGTACTTGCATAATGAAAAAAGAAGTTACATAAAATAAAATAAATACGCGCTACATTGTTACAGAAAAATGAAGAAAATAAGCAAATCATTTTGTGCCACAGAGCTACAGGACAAATTGTAAAACTCTTCGTATTTGTCTGTGAGACAAATATTTGTCTGTGTGAAGAGGCCACACAATGGGCTAATTACTTTTTTATTAACAACGAATAATTCTTCTGTCCACGTAACCAGTTCTGAGTTAATGTAATTTATTTTCTTTGCATTCACTGAACCAGGTTTCACTTAAAGTCAAACAAGTGAGCCATCATGCATCTGATTTTGATTTGAACTTAAGGAAGAGGTGATGTATCCTGCAAGCTGAACCGATTGTGTGAGAAAAACAAAATCCTCTTTTTGTAAAAATAGAAATTATTTTGGTTAGGAATTTTATTGATTTGGGGAGAAAATCCAATGGCTTCACAATTATTTTTCAGGCATAGAGACTAGCTGGGTTGTTAGGAAGGGAGATTCACCTTCCACCCACCCCAGACATATATATAATTTTTGAGTTCCTTACAGTTTTCTCACGAAAACAGTTTGACTAGAACTCCTGAATTAACTGATATTTCTGTTCAATGGATTATGTGGAAAAATAGCAAAAAAATTAACTGATTCACAGATCATCGTTCTGTGAGGGTTTATGCTTAATCTATAAAATACCAGGTTGATGAAAGCTACAATGATGTTGAGATAGACACGGATACACAACTGTATTTTTAGTGAATAAGAGTGAGCCAATGATAAAGAATCTCTTGTGTGTATTAGCTGGTTTATCTGTTTATGAAGAGAGTAGACAATACCAATACTGTACGAACTCTGTCCAGCAGAACTTTTGAATTATTTGAAACTGGTGAAGACAGCTTCCTGCCATTGTATCAGAGAACGTCTTGAGTTAGAAAACAGGGTAGATTTAAATTAGACATTAGGAGGAAGTTTTCTACTTTGAGTGGGGTGAAACACTGGAACAGGTTGTCCAGAGATGTGGTGGAGGCCCCATGCCCAGAGGTATCCAAGATCAGGCTGGACGGGGCTCTGAGCAACCTGATCTAGTTAAAGATGTCCCTGCTCACTGCAAGGGGTTGGATGAGATGGTGTCTAAAGGTCCCTTCCAACCCAACACATTCTCTTAATTCTATAAAGGTCATCAAGTCTCCATGCTCCTCACAGGACTACATACAACTACACCATATGAGTATCATCCAGACACTCCTTCAACTCTGACAGTCTTGGTGCTATGACAACTTCCTTGGGGAGCCTGTTGAAGTGACTGACCACCCTCTCAGTAAAGAATTTTTGCTAATAGCCAATCTGAGCTTCCCCTGATGCAGCTTCATTCCATTTCCTCAAGTCCTATTGCTGACACCATGAGTTATATAAATGAAAAATTTCACCTTCAGCACAGAAACAAACAAAAAAAAAAAAGAAAAAATATTAATTTTTGAAAAAGGAAAAAAGGTTAATTTTTAGAAAGCTGTGGTTGCTACTGAAAGTAGAGTAATGCACTAAATAAGGGAAACACACTGAAGTACTTCTGTGTTAGGCAAAATGCAGAACTCCTTTTCATAAGGTAAATCTGACTTGCGTTACCTAAGGGACTCTGGTTATTTTTCAGTGTTACAGCCTGGGACACATGTCTCCACTTTCTCACACCACAGGTCAGTCCATACAGAATAACTGTTGCTACAAAGGAAAACTAAACTAAAACCAATTTAAGCAATAGTAGTTTTCTAGATAATTGCTATCATAGCTGAAACACACTAGAATCTGTCCAGGCTGAAACAAGTCCACAGAAATCCTAAAGAGTCTATAGACTTTTTCTAACAGCAAAAATTTGATTTAACGGGCTACACAGTGCGAAGAATTTTGTTGGAGTGAAAGAGTTAAAAATCTACTACTATGAAAGTGTTGATCATAATGGTTTACCTTGCATAGTCATATATGAAATGTTTGTAGAGCTGTTTTCTGTAGCTGGATTTAGTCAGAGCCTCTTCTTGCTCTCTTGTCAGTGTAGAACACCATAAGAAGGTGTCTATTTATGAGCTTCCTCGAGACTGATAACTCAGATCCTTTACTGAGGACAATTTTGTAGCATTAAAAAAAACAGTGCTTTTTTCCTGCCTATTTTAAAATTGTAAAAGTCACTCAGCTGAAAAGTTATTACTAGAGGAAAGCATAAGTTAAAGACATAGGTGTTTGGATTTCATTTCCTTACTGAGATCATTAACCGTAAGCGCCTATCCCACCTGCAGCAACGTGGCTCCTCACATCTTCACGTTCATGCCTGATAAAGGGCTTGCAGAGCCCTCGGACAGGATTTCAGCCCTGACTGCAAGGGGTCATGGCTCAGAGCCCTTCTCTGCTGTCCATCCTGGTGTAAGCCTCCATCTCTGTCCTCACTCTGCATTGTGGGTCCCATCCTGATGGAACTTCCATCCAGATCTGCCCTGACTCCCCATACTCTCTCACCTGGGTTCTGCTACAAGCCCTGGGCAAAATTGTCCTCCTATCAAAACACCAACAAACATTTGTATCACTGCAAATTTCTCATAATAAACTTAAAGAAAGCTTCATTAGGAGCTATAAATTATGACTACTTCTAATCATGATGCTCTCTGTTTTAACTAGTTTTCCTTTAGCATTGCTTCAAATGCTTTACTGAAACCCAAGAAAATGTGGTCTAACACATTTACATTGTCTATTAAAATATTTGCATTAATCAAAGAGAGTGACAGGACAAGGGGAAATGGATTTAAATTGCACCAGGGAAGGTTCAGGTTGGATATTAGGAAGAATTTCTATACTGAAAGGGTTGTCAGCCATTGGAACAGGCTGCCCAGAGAGGTGGTTGAGTCACCATCCCTGGAGGTGTTTAAGAGACAACTAGATGTTGCATTGAGGGACATAGTTTAGTAGGTTGATAGGGCTGAGGCAAAGGCTGGACTCGATGACCTTCTAGGTCTCTTCCAGCTGATACTATGTTTCTATGATTCTATGAAATGAAGATATAATATTAATTTATCACATTCTTCTGTTAAGTTCTTGCCATACTCTCATATCCTTTTAGCTTCCATGTTTAGTTATTCTTACCTTCAAATTCCTTTAATGCTTTGCATACAAATATTGTAGTAGCTTTCTTTCATCTGGATCGCTGTTCCACTACGTTCAGTATGGGTGTTATATTTGCTGAATTCTCATAATTCTTTGTCACACCTTTTCAATAAACTTCCAGCTTTTGCTTAATGATTTTTTTTTCAGAGTTTTCAATTCATATACTTTACTCACTCTGAATTATGCTTCAGCTTAAAACTATTGTTTTCTAGTTCATACCTATGTCCTCTTACTCACCTGGTGTTTGGTCTTCAGTGCCAGCATTCCTACCAAAAAGTGGATTTACAAATTTTGCTTTCAAGTCAAACTGAGAATATCTTAAATTTCTACACCACTTTAGACCTATCATTTTTGTCTTGGTCTCCTATTTGAATCTGTCTTTGTGATTGACATTTTTCCTGCTTATTTAATTTTTGTTTCTAGGCCTGATTTGGTTTGACAGTTTTCACTGTATGCCTACATTTCCTAACCTTTAAATTAAAGCCTTCACTGAATGACTGCATTCTTCCAATTAACTTCAGGCCTCTGAATGAAATGTTAAGCTAGACATAAAATTATTCTTTGCTTCCCATATAGTCAATGGAGAGAGATAGACAGAAAGTGATCCAACCACTAAAATCTCAGTTTCTGTCTAAAGACAGTTTTTCTTCATTGACTATAGTAAGGGAACTTGATGACTATGTTCCTAACCTAGACAGATCTGTGAAGCATCTACACTTCTGGGAGTTTTATCTTCAATTCAACCAGTTTTCTCTCCCTTACATATATGACCTCCGCTACTTTTAAAATCAATTTATTAGCATTCTGAAGTACTTTTCTAAGATTATATTTTCTGGAGATCCAGTTTCTTTTCACCTCTGACCCACAGAAAATTCAGATCTCCTCCCTTTCAAGTACCTGAAGTTTTTACTCCAGTCAGCTTCTGATCAATTCCTTGATCTTGCTGAATAAAAGCCAAGATGCTATTATTAGTCTGTAAATGCAATTGAATATTTTCTAGCTAGCTTTTCCTCGGTACTTGTCAAAGCCCAAGACAAAAGAGAATACTTCATAATGAGACGATGATTACTGGTAAACAGTATGTTGACTGTAATACCAAAGTTCATCTAGACTCTGCAGCTCTTAATGTCATTTGTTAGGAAGTTAGGGTGAAACACAAATGTTTAAATCTATGTTAATCACATTTAGTCTCATGTTGTTAAAGCAAAGAAATACACTCTTCTTATAAAGCACTATTCATGTATTTTGAGTGTGTACTTTAGGGTAAGATGAATCACATTATAGGTATGCGTATGTTTCAAAGGGGAAGATCCAACATTAGGGGAAATTAATTTCACTCCCAAGATGGCTTTCCTAGCTTTTATTTCTCTAAAAGCATTCCATACGATATACTCAGACTTAACTCAGGAGTCTCAATGAGATACTCAACTGTACACAATTTTGATCCAGATAAGTATCTTCTCTTTTGAAGTGGCTTGCTTGTTTTTATTCCATCACTTCATAATACTTAAAGCTAATTGATCTTTCCTTTCTTCCTTCTCACCACGGCACACAATGCTCACACAGCAGTAATTATATTCTACTCACACTTGTTGCTCTGTTTTGTTACTTGTTAAATCTATCCTCAGATTCTTGTTCTCAGATACTATCTAACATATTTGGAAGCCATCAGCATTTAAATGTTTGATGTCTCTGTTTGCAGCCAAAAAAATAAAGATGAGTTGACTTAAAACTCAGAGTTAAAATTCAGGAGTATTTTGCAGAAGAGAAAAAAATGAATAAGGTTTGGTGAGAAAGTATAAAATAAATAGCATAAAATAACAAAAAGGAAGGAAAGCATTATATTTGATTGTAAGCAATTGTATTGAATAGGTGAATCTCGATTGTACATATGTTTTAAACTAAGCTTAAGAACATAAAAAGCTGATGATTCAGAAGGATTCAGGAAGCCTCTGTGGTCAATAATGTTCTTGGACAAATAGTGCAGAAGTGTGGGAAAAGACAGAAGGAAGCCAAATCCTTGCTAACAGGGAAGGAGGAAAGGCACATCTCTGGAGAGGGATTACTGGAATCCACATCTTTCAGTTGTCTGTCTTTTCTTGCATAGCTTTTGCTGTTACAGAGCAACGAAAGAGCCCAGAACAATCAATATTGTGAAAATAATAAGTTTTGATTTACTGACAGGTAAATGACAACTTTTTCCTGTGTTTATTACATCAGTTGGCTTTAGGATTGGTATTTCTTCTGCAGAGCTGTCTAGAAAATGAAATGCTGACAAAATCCACCAGTTAAATATTCTAAAGTGAGACATCAGAAAACTCCAAATTGTCTTCTAGGTCTGTCTCCAACATTTTGGCAGGACCTGGGGAGAAGAAGAGAATGGTGGCATCTCTGCCAAGCATGATGACGCCACATATGGGGTGGCAGCCCCCTGCAGACAATGCCTCTGCTCCTTCCAGGCACATCAGTTGACAGTATCAACCAAAAGTGCCTGTTTTGGAGCAGGGAGGGCAAGAAAGCTCAGTTGCAGGAGGGCATGAGGCACATTGTTCTTTCCAGGACCCATACATCATCCAATTTATTTACCCAGGTAGGTGTCACCAGGAGGCTGTCATCACTCTCTCCGTGGGGACGCATAGAGTCTACCTACATGACACACCACGTAGTTTTCTATAGTAAGAGCTGTGCTGTCTCACCTGCAGCGGTACCAATGTCATTATTTCAAGACGTAGACATGTCTCAGACTACAGGCAATAAGTTCAACTCTGTCACTGAATGTATTCTTTCAAGGAAATTCTTGTAACGATTATTTGCCTTAGCTACTACTTGGGAAGGATCCTTGCGTAGGCCTTTGTCAAAGCCCACACTATTTTCAGAATATTCCCCTCTTCTAGTTGTATTTCCTCATTCCCATAAATGTATCTTCTGGGCTTTTGTTCAGTCCCCATCAGAATAGTTCTGCCAGGTGTGGAAGTGGGTACGTGACTGGTGCAACGAAATGCAAATACTTTCCAGTAGTCTTTGCTGAAGAACAGAGCCTCAAGCAGATACTAATAATTGAATCACTGCTAAATAAATTGTAAGCACCTGAGTCATGCGTCATTTTCGTGCTTTAACAAAGAATTAACTTCAAGAAAACTTATGTGGATTACTGAGTCGAAATCATTTTCCAGCAATGCAACATAGCTTACATGTTCCTTTCCTGAAATGCCTGCTAGGAGGAATTGAGATATATTGGCACATTCTGCTTAATTCCACAACTGTACTATAGTAACAATGACTGCACTTGAGATTTTTTTTCTAGAAAACTCTCAGAGAAATTAACTAAATATATTTTTTTTTTTTTTTTCCGTGGGGATAAGATGCTATAGGATGATGAAAATCCTGTTCCACTTTTCATACTATTCTTTGTTTAACATCAAACATGATGTTTTTGCCTTTTCATTATCCTCTTTTTGTACCAATAACAAACACAGTTATCTTCAATTGACCAGATCAAGTCTCCTCTAAACTGCTTGTGAGCAGAACACATTCTTATTTGCCATTCTCTGTGCTAATGATTCAGTAGTTAACATGACAGCCAGCTAAAAGGAAAAATACAGAATTATTTGTACAGCTGCACCAAATGTGAAATGTCTCTTGTGGAAGGATTTATCTCACTGTTATAAAAGCCTTTTTATGGTCAATGGAGAAACAGAGGAAACTCTCTAAAATTTGGTTCAGCCCAAATTTCAGGACCTATTTCAGGCAGTTTGAGTGAATTATCTTCCCCACATGCCTCTTACACAACCTTGGGATTAATGGGAGGTACACGGCTAACAAATTGGATCTCTGACTTCACACAAAAGGAGTAATTTAAGTGAACCCTATCCTTGCTGGGGTTCTAGTACTAACAAAGGGCATGGCTGCAATGATTTTTTCCAGTGCTGTAAAGCAGTTTATCTGCTTGTATGTAGACCTTCCTTCACATCCTTCCTCCTTCAGGCTCTATTAATGCAACGGAGGAATCTCCTCCCTCTAATAATTTAACCTGTAAATTATCTCCTCTCCAAGGTCAACTGTGTCTCCAGTAACCTTCTTAATATATTTAAAGAAAGGTTTAGGACAGACAGGACAAGCCACGGTATATAAGCAGCTACTGCAATTGTCCAGCCCTCCTTGCTCTCCATCTACCTTTCACCATACAAGTTGTGTTTAAGTTTTCCTCATGAGCTGTGACAGATGAAATCACAAGTGCTGCTCTGAGCATTAGTCTCCCACTGCTCTCATAGATGCCAGTACTTCAGTCTGGAAGTTACAAGGTAGTTTTTGCCAAAGGTGACTGCTTTCATTTTCCTTTAGTTAGAGCGGTGTTTCCCTCCTTTTGTGTGTGTGAGTAATTGTTCATCTGTGTTACAATCCTTTGATAGTAAGATGATGTACCAGTAAGGCAATGTATCATAAAATTCTCCAGAGACCTTCTCTGGGTGGGTCGGAAGTTCACACAAATAGTCCTCACAATGTAGAGACCTGGAGATAAGAAATTAGTGTGAAAAGCAAGAACTTCAAGAGTTAATGAATAAACAGTAACGAAGGAAGCTTCTTGGTGGGAAAATAAAAGATGCCGCATTTAACAGGAGCAAGACCTATCTCTCCCCATGCTTCATGTCCAGACTGTGTGCTGTAGGCTCTGATGGAAAGCAGTACAAAAACAGGGTATACGCAACATGTGTCTTCTGTGACTGTCCTCTCCCACCATCTGGCAAGATTTGACCAATCATAGAAAATCTGAACTGGAAAGGACTTTTGAAGGCCATCTGCAGTGAGCAGGGACGTCTTTAACTAGATCAGATTTCTCAGAGCCCCATCAAACCTGACTTTGAATGTCTCCAGGGATGGAGACTCTACCACTTCTCTGGGCAACCTGTGCCAATGTTTCATCAACCTCATGTAAGATATTTCTTCCTTGTATCTAGTCTGAATCTACCCTCTTTTATTTCGAAACCACTACCCTGTCACCACATATCCTACTAAAATTTTGTCGTCATCTTTCTTATAGATCCCTTTTAAGTACTAGAAGGCCACAACAAGGTCTCCTGGGAAATTTTTCTTCTCTAGTCTGAACAACCTCAACTGTCTCAGCCTGTCTTCATAGGGAAGGTGCTCCAGCCCCCGACCATCTTCATGGCTCTCCTCTGGACTCGCTTCAACAGGTCCACATCTTTCTTACGCTGGGTGCCCCAAGGCTGAGCGCAGTACTGCATGTAGGGTCTCACCAGAGCAGAGGGGCAGAATCACATCCCTTGATCTGCTGGTTAGGGTTCTTTTGATGCAATTCAGGATATGACTGGCTTTCTGGGCTGCGAGCACACATTGCCAGGTCATGTTTAGCTTCTCGTCAACCAGCACCCCCAAGTCCTCTGCAGGGTTGCTCTCAATCCCTTCGTGCCTCAGCCTGTATTGATAGCAGAAGTTGCCCCCACTCAGGTGCAGGAAAGACAGTCTGTGAGAGAGAAACATCTGAGCTTTGTCTTTTATTCTTTCATCATCATAACCCATTTATATGCCCACATTTGTATTCACTACATTGCTCTGTGTATGAGATAGCTTCATATGTAAGCAGCATAGATTGATGCATGCACCTTCTGTGCCATCCCTGTAAGTTTCATAGGTCTTCCCGTTTCTGTTCACTTGACTGAACATTAGGTACTCTTTTGTATATTGTGTTTTAAGAAAAAAAAAAAAATTTTCTTGTTAAATGAAAAATTAAAAGAGAAAAGAAAAGAAAAGAAAAGAAAAGAAAAGAAAAGAAAAGAAAAGAAAAGAAAAGAAAAGAAAAGAAAAGAAAAGAAAAGAAAAGAAAAGAAAAGAAAAGAAAAGAAAAGAAAAGAAAAAAAGAAAAGAAGAAAAGTATATTTGATAGGACATCACATCTTTATTCTGTGCTAAAAAAAAAATAAACGTGTAAAATCAGAAATTAAAATTTGCCAAGTTCAGGAAAAAACTAACCTGAAATATTTTCAGTGCTCTTGGCACTAAACATTCTCTGAATTTAATGTGGCTTAAAAAGTTGTTGCAGATAAGCCCTTTTCCTTTATTTGTGAGCTTTGGGCAGGAAATTGTTTTCTAAATATATGAAGTAAGAGGTGGTGTAGAAGTCTGGAAGAGCTAACATGTAATCCGGGAAATTTTGAGTGTATTTGACTAGTGTGTTTTCTAAAGGAAAGAGAAACTTTCTTGGTGGAGGAAAGAAAAACAAGGAGCTGCCAAAGATATTATATTTGCGAAATAATGAAAAATTCTCTATTAACAATTTAAGAGTATTTTATGGTCACTTATAACACATATTCAGTGACTAATTCCTATAACATGGAATTTCTCAAATGCGTAGAAATTTTTTTCATTATCTGCCCAACTATGATTTTTATTAAAATTGAATCATTTTTGAGCCATTATTGCAACAATAAAATTTAAGGGATTTTTTTCACTCTTTCACTCCTGAAATTCCTATTACCACTAAAGGGAATTCAGACCAAATTCTCACTCATTTTACATAAAATAATCAATCTTTCTTGTCAATTAAACTTCTCTTATTTTTACTCCACAATAACATGTGAATATGTGCTCAACTATTAATAAAGGAGGAAATAAGTCCATCCTTTGCAGAAATTCTGTGTGATTCTGATTTCACATTCTGTGAAATCAGAAACAAACAATACACGATACTTGTTTTCAGAAAAAATAAACCATGAAAGTAGTTGCCAGATGTTTTATTAGAAGTTGGTTTCAAACGCATTGGGATGAAGTGTTCTTTGAACGAATCAATTTTTTCCTCATCTTTAAATTTTTGCAGAATATAAATGAAGACACACTTGTTTCTTGCAGGATTTTATGATGTCAAGAAAGTGAGGGGTTTTCCAGATGAAAAATATAAAGAAATCAAGCTTTTAAATGATCCTGCTCTGCTTTCGTTACACGTCTTCAACTAACAATAACAGCTGGATAATAAAAAAAGTTATTAACTTTATTCTTCTTCCATAATGTGTGAATAGAATGATAATGTCTCTCTCTATTTTGCCATATTTTTAATTGTTTCACAAATATTGTTTTTGTTCTCGGTTAGAATGAGGAAAGAGTATATGGCATAGGTGTTAGAGGAATGAACTAATGATCCATTTTACACAGCAGCCTGCCTCTAGCATAGCAACATTTGGACGCTGCAAAGACAAATTGCCCACAGGGCAGCTCCTTTGAGAACACCAGTGTTTGGAAGCGTATGCCTATGTCACCTGAGGCAATTCTAAGCACATATTTTGCAGTGCAAGTCCAGCATTCCAGTCATGTGAGCTGTCCCACCATGTCTCAGTAATTGCAATGAAATCATGGCCCTGCAACCATGAGGTGTTTACAGTTAGGACAGAGGAGGTACATTGACAAGCTTTACGTTTCTTATAAGTGCATGATCTAGAGAGAAATCGGTCTTGATGAATTACACAGATGCCTGTTACTTCATTCTTCAAACTCTCTGACATCCCAGACCACTTCTTTCTGTTTACATTCACCTGAACTTCTTCTTATAGCTTTGGGAACAGATTATTGGGCTGTTAGCATGTAAAGCATTACCCCAAAGGATTTTGGAGTGAAAAAATTGTGATCAAGTCTTACAAAATGACAGTGAAGCAACATCCCGATGAGCCTGCCTTGTGCTTCGTTCATTAGCTGGAGACCACTAGATAATCGTTTAAACCAAGTCATGTGAGTTCAATTCCTTGAGAACTTTATGTGAGCGTGAAAAAGTAATTTAACTTAACAACTGAAACCTAATCCTTCTTCTTGCTCATGCCTGCACACACAAACTTGGCTCTTGTGCCATCCTCAGCAGTGTGAGCTGGAGAAACTGCTGCTCACCAGTCTCTCCCTCTGCTCTGCAGCACAGGTGACACCTCCCTGACACGCTTCACTCAATTCACTTACATTTGACTATACAAAGTTACAAATGTTTAATAAGATAACTTATTTTGGGTAAGGTAATATGTTTTGAGAGGACAGTAACCTCTGTGCAGGCAGCTAGTGGCGAAGTGGAGGAAACCACTGCAGACAAGTGGTGTATTAATGGGGTCTTTTCATCTCTTTGCTTCGGCCTCAGTCTGCATTCTTGAGACCATGAGTGGTTCTCTATTAACAACAAGAAGCATAAGCTCAAAGCAATTTTTATATAAATTAAGGAGACTGTGAATTTAATTTTTGCAGTATTTGTTAAAATTCATCCTTTTGTTTAGTTAAGAAACATTCTTGGATCTGTGTTCCAAGGCACTTTAGTGTGTTAACTGTGATGTTTGGTTGTTTGAACTGGTATTCAAAATAAGCATCTTCTTTGGTGTTTGGTTTTAAAAGAGATGTGAAAAGCTGATTGTTTCTTTTAGCTTAACATTGCCACATATGCAACTTTATGTAGTGAGCATCCTTAAAAAAAAGTGGTTTGAAAAGGCCAAGTGTAAGGTCCTGCATCTGGGTTGGGGCAATCCCAAGCACAAATACTGGTTGAGCAGACCATGGATTGAGAGCAACCCTGCAGAGGAAGGACTTGGAGGTGTTGGTTGATGAGAAGCTAAACATGAGTCGATGATGTGCATTTGCATCCCCGGAAGCCAACCATACCCTGGGCTGCACATAAAGAGTCATAATTGACAGATCAAGGGAGGTGATTCTACCCTTGTACTCTTCTCTCCTGATACCCCATCTGTAGTACTGTGTTCTTGCTTTGCGGCCCTGACATAAGAAGGACATGGACCTGTTGGAGCGACTCCAAAGGAGGGCTGTGAAGTTAGTCAAAGGTCTAGAGCACCACTCCTATGAAGGCAGGCTGAGAGAGCCAGGGTCCTTCAACCTGGAGAGGAGAAGTTTCCCAGGACACCTTATAGCAGCCTTCCAGTACCTGAAGGGACCCTACAGAAAAGTTGGAGACGGAGCATGTTGTGATAGGACATGGGGTAATGGCTTTAAACTTAGAGAGTAAGTTTTAATTGGACATAAAAAAGTTTATAAGGATGGTGAGGCATTGGAATAGGTTGCCCAGAGAAGTTGTGGATGCCTGCTTCCTGGAAGCGTTCACGGCCAGGTTGGACAGGGCTTTCAGCAGCCTGGTCTAGTGGAAGGTGTCCCTGCCCTTTGTGGGGGGCTTGGAACTAGATGATCTTTAAGTTGCTTTCAACCCAAACTACTCTGTGATTCTACGATTCTGCTAATTTAAACCTATGTGGGTGCAGGGCTGCTTGAAGCAGACAGGCTCTAAGATGGTTGTCAGCACTTCTGACCAGGTGGGCAGCTCTGCACGAAGTGTGACCTCCTTGTAATTTTTGTGCCATCTGAAAGGAAAGAAGCCATTTTATTCAGAAGTATGGGCCATTTAAAAAATGTATATTTCTGTCAGTGGTGGAGGCACTAGAAATTCTGAACCAAATCATGGTGTCTTCCACTGTCTTGTATGCTGCCCTATCACCTCCAACTCTCTTTGGCAAGGGGCTGTCTCAGAAGGCAGGGCCAACACATGAGACTTGTACAGTAGGGGCAAGGTGAAAATCTGAGTAGCTGTTACATGCATACCAATAACTCCCAAATGTCTCCAATGCATCTGGTGGCCACAAATACATATTTTTACAGGGGAAGAGCTAGCATACTACACACTCTCCAGCAGAGAATCTTCAAAGTAAAAAAATGATTGATTGCACAAATGATATTGTTCTCTAATGATGATAAGTAATGAAGGTAAAATTCATGTTTGGTACTCACAGTGGGCTGGCAGCTATTTAAGGATCATTGTAGACCACTGTAGAAAGTGGTGACAATATCTAGATCAAAAAAGGGAATTCCAGAAAAGTTTGGAGACACTTTAAATCATAAAGCTCCCTATGCCTTCCTCATACTCAGCCTGAAGCATTGCAATCAAGATCATATAACACTAACATTTTAACAACAGGGCTCATATCTAAGTCAAATCCTTAAGCAGTTGTTAAGAGATGGGATAACCAACAGCACATGGCAAAGTATTTTCTGTGGAGTTGTTTTCTGTCCTAAAACCCCAAGAAACTACAGTAAAACTTCTTAAGGCTGGCTGATTGTTGCCTTAACTACTAACCCAGAGATCTGGAAGCTTGTTGTTATGCTTTGTAACAGAATAGGAATCGCACAGGGTTAGGTCCGTGACCATTAAAGGCTCTACATAGGAGGAGAGAGGGAGGCAACATTTTACTGACCATTTCCATTCAGAAAGAAAGGTGGGATCATAGAATCATAGAATCATGCCCACATTATGATTGCTTCTATGGTTTGATACGTTGGGACAGTGACATCGTTTGAATCTCATAGGGGCCAGGACTGTAAAGAGGAAACAGTGAACAAATTGTGTCTCACAATCACAGTGCTTCCTGCCTTACCCATTGCTCAGACACGTCTAAATTCCAATATATTGTCACTTGTGAAATAAAAAGTCATATCTTAGGGTGCTGAAATTTCAGAATTTTGTATTCCAATTTAATTCCTGCAAATCTCAGAAATCTTGGCCATTGGATTCTAACCTACCTCTTGTTCACTGACAGATGATATAACACCAGTGGGCTGCAATCACTTTGTGACCACTCTTTCATAAGAAGCTACTAATTCAGACATTGCTGAGAGGAAATGACATGCAACTTAGGAAATCTGTTTATACACTAAATACAACTGCGGAAGTGATTTCAGCTTCGTTATTGTTGATAATACTCAAGGAGAGGATACGGACATAAAAAAAAAATCTGAATTCCTCTTTAAATAAAATCAGCTATTGAGGCTATCTCTACATGCCATCTCTCTGTTTGCAATGTGAGCTGAAGAAAATGCTCAGATGAAGCAGAAGAATGACTAACATTGTTAGCAGCAGCTCAATGTTATGAAATTAGGATGAAGAGATACCACTGACGAATTCAAGTATATGGATATACGAGCAAAATTGTGGAACCCAAGTCAATATCTATTCCACGCTCAGTTTCATTACTCTCAAAATACTGTCTTCCGAACATAGATTGAAAGCGTTTCATTTTCAGTAGTCTCTTGATTCTCTGAGTCTTTTAGTAGCAGATCTACTTTTTTTCCATGTGGCAAATATTATTCTTGCCTACCTTCCTCAACCACATCTTTGCTATTATCTAGCTGTTGTCTAGCAGAGACTGGCCCATATAACAATGTAAAGAGCGTGTGTCTTTTTCTGTTCAGGTTTTGTTCCACAAGTCCCAGAACCTGCTGGTATGAATTCATCTTCCTATCCCATTCAAGAACCAAAACCACAGCAACTTCTTCTATGTCTGGGTATGTCCAAGACCTCCATATCCTGTCCTGCTTCTTTGGCACAAGCAAATCAGAGAGGGAGAGTCTAGAAAGAGTATGAGAAAGGAGGAGGTGGAAAAGAAGACATTTACATATCCTTCTATAAATTTAGGAGGTGAAATCAGAGCGTGTGCATGTTTAATTAGTTCAAGCTTCCTTTGACCGAAATTACAGTTGTTTATACAGTTAATGACAATTGTTTATATGACTGCATTGAGTATCCTTCCATTTCTTCCTTCTGTAAGTCAAAACTGCCAAACAGAACTGGCATGACATTTCTGGATGGAATTTTAACTACATGAAAATAAGAAATGGCAAAATTCCCAGCTAGAATTTTGACAAATAAAAATGCCTGGCACTAGGATTAGATCCCACAGGATAGTACAAATTACAGCGTCAGAGGACAAACAGTTCTGTGGTGAAGGACTACTAGCCTGGATGTTGCCAAGCTTTCAGTGAAACTCTCTGCTTACTGTGGGGGTCTTCCTGGGAAAGCACCCACTTTTGTCCCCGAGTGTGGTGATTAAGGCACTTACTGGTGATATGGGACGTAGGAGTTTGAGTGCTGATGAGCTGAGGGAAGAAATGAGCAGTACTCCTGCATCCGTTCTGGCTTCTTTGCTGCTGTATAAGCTGGCAAGAGTCACCACTGCGGTCTGTGCAGTCAGTCTTCAACCCGGCTGGAGGGCAACAGTGACTTCGTGGCACAGAAGCTTCCCAGGGTAGATGGAAAGATCAGCATCTCACTGGGGTTACCTATGGGGCCAAGGCATGAAACAGGTACCCAAGCTCCTCAGCCTTGTCAAGAATTTGTAGAATCATGGAATTATAGAATCATAGAATTAAGTCAAAATTAAGTGTTTCTGGGCACCCTTGAAGCAGAACTCATGAATCAGTAGACCTATAGGTAAGGCAAAAGTGAGGTCATGCCTTCAGTTCAGCTCACCCCATTTAAATCAAAGCTGTGTCTTTGCCAATAAATCTTCATCACGTTCTCTGACAAGGTAATATTTTAAGCACTTTAAACTTCTGATTTAAGTCACAACACAGTTCCTGTCTGCATTCTGTAATTCATGAACCCAGGACTAAATATCCATATTAGTTTGAGTCCTAAAAGCTGCTGACATCTTTGGGGTCACCACAAGAAGGCAAGTTCACTCTTGAATCTGCATACAAGGAAAAAGCACACTTGCTCACACATCTCAGAGCTGTGAAGGCTGCCTCAGTTGTGATTTTTTTCCCCATCTTGCTGCCAAACTCATTCACAAAGCAAGATCCAGCTGCCCCTGGCAGAACTCACCAGCCACTCCATAAATATCAGCTCAACCACTCAGGCAACAGACTCTGGAAGGGGAAGCCAACAGCTATGAAGGAGCTGTATCCTGCCCATCAGCAGCCATGTAAGTCAGTGAGAAGCAATAGCTTCTTAAACATTAAAAAGGGCTTGCTAAAATGTTTGCCAACTGATTGTGCTGCATCTCACTGCTCTGACTGCTTCACTCCAGATTCCCTGGACACAGCAAGCAGGGTGTTTACAAAACAAAGAGGATAAATGCCGTATGCTAACTGCTGCTGCTGGGTGCAGATATACAACTGCAGTATTTAAAACGGTCCTGCTTGGTGTCTGAATTTCTTTGCAGTAATACTATTCTCTACAAACACATCCTCCTCCATGACCAGCAGAGATAACCTTTACCTTGCTGCTGCCTAAATGAGAGGTCCTAGCATCCCAGCTTCATGCACGACTGCATCCCTGCATTGCTCTTCCCATCTGCAGTATCTCACCCCTACTTCATACTGACTCCATTGCTCTCCTCACCCTTTAGGGAGCCAGTGCAGTTGCTAACCTGAGCAGAAAACTATCATTGGTGGGGTTGAGGGTATTTTGGGGTATTTTTTCTGGTCTACTTTCCCATAGCTTTAGCCCTTTGAATCAGTTCACAGAGGGCACACTTGGTATCAGATGGGCGCACGGAAGCAGCAGGAGTGCTGACCAGAATCACAGAATCACAGAATCACAGAATGTTAGGGGTTGGAAGGGACCTCTAAAAATCATCTAGTCCAACCTCCGTGACACAGCAGGGTCATCTGGAGTAGGTGCAGGATGGAATGAGTAGGAGCACCCTTTTACAACAGCAGTGAGCCGTGAGCAAATCTACTTTCATCCCACTGCAGCCTTAGACATAAACATCTGTGCCGCTTAACTCAGTGGTTCAAGGACCTGGGCTCTGACCTGGGTCATGCATGCAGTGTGACCCTACTCCAGCCAAGCAGTTCAGTTCCCATTTCCTTTGGAAGAAGGCCATGCCTTTTCCCTGGGCCACCTGACAGACTGCAGAGCTCAGCTCCTGTGGTGATAGGGTTGTGTTTTTCTGAAGTTCCCGATATGTTTTCTCTTACTGGAAAAGTGGTTTCTCTTCCTTTTTCTCATGTTCAAAAATAAGTAGTTTATTTTTAGCTCATATTTCTCCTTTTGAACTTGCATTTGGGCACTAAGTCAACACAGGAGAGTTCTGTTTTGAGAGGTGGATGTCTCAGAAATGACAGTCAAGAAAGAGGGAACTGAGTTACAGTGGTTCTGCAACCCCTGCGTAAAGTGCAATGCACCACATTCAGAGAAGGAGGTAGGAAACAAAAGTAAGACGTCTGGCAAATTAGGGAACTTGGAATCTACACTCAAATCCTTGTCATAGAATCTCAGAATCATAGAATGTGTTCGGCTGGAAGGGACCTTTAAAGGTCATCTAGTCCAATCCCCTTGCAGTGAGCAGGGACATCTTAACCAGATCAGGTTGCTCAGAGCCCCGTCAAGCCTGACCTTGAATGTCTCCAGGAATGGAGTCTCCACCAGCTCTCTGGGCAACCTGTGCCAGTGTCTCACCACCCTCATTGTAACATCTAACATCTGATGTAAATCTACCCTTCTCTAGCTTTAAACCATTGACCCTCCTCCTGCCATTACACACCCTTTCCTGTAACCTCCTTCGGGTACTGGAAGGCCCCTATAACGTCTCCCCAGAGCCTTCTCTTCTCCAGGCTGAACAATTCCAAGTGTCTCAGCCTGTCCTCATAGGAGAGGTGCTTCAGCCCCTTGATAATTTTTGTGGCCCTCCTCTGGACCCACTCCAATGGGCCCATGTCCTTCTTGTTTTGAGGCCTCCACAGCAGGATGCACTGCTCCAGATCTTGTGTCTGACTTTGGAGACATATTAAAAGGTTTCTCTGAAGACCCCCACACCCTCAAGGTGCCTGTAGTTCTCTAGGGCAATTTCTGCCATTTCTTTAGCTATGAAAATGCCCGTAGGCTCTGCTGACCAGAATGTATGATTCAGCATGCTCTCCTGAGACTTTCATGTTGTGGTATGGGGGTTGCTTGGGGTAAGCATTGGAGAACAAGGGGATGCAGCCATAAATCTGTGATTAGATGGGCTAGGTAACAGCGCAAGCAATGATTCTGGTATATCATGTTCAAGAGAAGAGATAAACGAGTCATTTGTGTAATGAGCTATGTCACTAAAATTATCAGGGACAAGATGGGCTAAAGATGGGTTCAAGATGGGTTCATCCTTGTCGTGCTGAGAAAGCTGAGAGGCAGTTTTGGAAGTCTCGAGAGGCAGTTTCTATGAGTCTCGTGTAATGTGCTACGGAGAATTGTAGATTGTTGTACCTCACAAAGAGTCAGGTCCCTTTAGCACCTCCGAAAAAATAGGTGATTTTTTATCCAGGTGATTGATTATAGATTTAGACATTTGTAAGTAAAATTCTGGCCCACTTTAGGAATGAAGAAAAAAAAATACTGTCCAATTGCGAAATCAGGGGGTTTTGGGCAAGGTAAGCTGTCATGTGTTAGCTTGATTCTAAATTTGTTTTCTGTGTTTCTGTGGGAAATCAGAGGATGTTATAAAGTGAGTCATGCAGTTATTGACTTTAGCAAGCACACAACTGACATAAATAGAGAAACACTGGTGAGCCTTGGGCAGAAGAAGAAGAGATTGAGAAGTTTTCTAGCAAGGGCTGATAGGACAGGGAGGCAAAGATGATGAAAAAAAGCCTTTCTTTCTTTGGGTTACTCTATGTTGCATATTCTTGTGCTTTCCCAGTGATTCCAGAAGAGGAAAAAGAAGATATGCAATTTGCTAAGGTAAGGACTACAGATATAACTGAAGAAATACCTTTTTGAGAAAATGGATATAGTCATGTATTAATGATGTAGAATATTGTATTAACAATTCTCTGTATTTGAAAAGAAACATTTATGTTCTAAACTGTTGCTTTTTCTTCCCCATCAGAAATATCTGGAAAATTTTTATGATTTTAAAGAAGAGAAAAATTCTCTTTTTAAATCAAAGAACCTCAATCACATGGCTGACAAAATTCGAGAAATGCAGTCATTCTTTGGGCTAAAGGTGACAGGGGAGCTGAATCGTAAGACACTGGACATGATGAAGCAGCCTAGATGTGGAATGCCAGACGTCCGTTCATACAGCACCTTCCCACAGAGCCCTAGGTGGAGGAAAGAAGATGTGACATATCGGTAACATATATTATAGCACGTTTCTCTGTGCACCACTGGGAAGCTTTGCAAATGCTAGGCAGAAACAATACCAACACGTTCTTTTCTATTTATTCTTGTATTTCTCTCTATAAAAGCCCTATTCAGGATGCAAGGGCCATGGATGTGGGGATTATTCATATCCTTTGCTGTAGGTTTCCAAACTGTGATGAAAATATCAAAATAGGAGTTTACATTAGTTAGTTAACAACCTACTACATAATATACTCAGGGGATAGACGGGATACAACTGAGATAATATACGATAGGATTCCTGAAAGAGGTGAAAAAAACCTCTTAAAATTTCTTCTGTTATGTAAGCAAATAATTTGAAAATAACTCAGGAGACATGAATAATAACAACCACTGATTAAAATACTTTAATTTGATATTATGTACCTCAGTCACATGTGATCTGATTGCTTTTAATTCCTTTCTCCTTATTTCACAGGATTTTGAACTACACTCCAGACATGCTACAAGCTGATGTAGAGGAAGCAATTGCAAAAGCATTTCAGCTCTGGAGCAGTGTCACCCCTTTGAGATTCACTAGGCTCTACAGCGGTCAAGCAGATATAATGATCTCCTTTGCAGCTGGATGTAAGGAGATTCCTTTCCCTGAGAATGATTTGTAATTTTTTTTTCTTACAGAAATTATGAAAAGCATCATTTTCTTTTTTTTTTTTTTTTTTTTTTTTTTTTTTAGTTCATGGAGACTTCTATTCCTTTGATGGTCCAGGGGGAACTCTGGCTCACGCTTATCCTCCCGGCAATGGGATAGGAGGAGATGCCCACTTTGATGAAGATGAATACTGGACCAAATTCACTACCTATAATGGTAAGTAACGTTAAATATTGTGTTGCCTGCATTTTATTAGACAGTGTTGTCTTGAAGACACTGTAAAGTCACAGATGTCATGGCAGTAGTTCCAGTGTTCACTGAGATGTGAAATGTCAGGGTAATTTAGTAAAACGATTCTGCGTGTTCTGACCTGGCTGCAGTCATGACACTCTCCTGAAGTTAATGCACAGACTGTAATAACAGCTCCAGTGAAGGAAATGAGATTAGCATGAAACAGTAATATTGGTTCATCATGAGATTGTAAATTGACAAATTTTCACCCTCAGGTAATGACCTTAGAAGTTCTAACAGTGAAGTGCTCCAGTTTAGAGCAATGTCCAGGGATGACGTTACATGTAACTACTTTATGAAGTAGTTACCAGGTGAATTCCATGTAATTTAATATTCCCAAAATCTGACCATATAACTAAAATGGTCACACCCAGTCTTCACTTACCATTAACATTAAAGGAACTTCCTTTGTTGGCAGGAAAATATCTGCAATATGAGCAAAAAACATCCCCAGATTGATTTCCCTGTGAGAAATAAATATTCATAATTTGAAACTAACTTCTCCTTCAGGATGTCAGAGAAGCTTTTACTTGTGACGTAGTTAGATTTTGCTGTTTTATTAAGACTGTGAACGTTACATCATGCGTAAGAGAATGTCACCTATTTCCCACTGTCATGCGAGCAAATTTATCTGGTGTTTGTTCTTCTGGATTGTATTTTTAGGTTACAACTTATTTCTTGTTGCTGCTCATGAGCTGGGCCACTCACTGGGTCTTGGTCATTCCAACGTCTTCGGTGCCTTGATGTATCCTATATATATGGCCGTGGATACAAGGGACTACAGGCTTCCTCAGGATGATATTGATGGCATTCAGGCCCTCTATGGTAAGCAAGGAGAATTCTTTTTTGATGGTTAAGCATTTATAATGAATTTTACCTAGCAGCTAAAATATACTGAACCTTCTACTGGGAGAAGGATTCTGAGGTTTAATTTCCTGATATTTTTAGGCAAATCCTTGTTTTCTTTGTGGTTAAGAGTCTATGTCTGCAAAACGGAATTTGTGGGCTGTATCCATGCCAGTAAGTTAGAAGGTCCAAGAGCCTTTCTCTGACGATACCAAAGGAACAGCCTATGGCTATAGTACTAAATTCTCTTCCACAAAAGGATGGCAACATGCAGAAATTACTTTTAGAAAGGTGTTTGCTTTACATTAACTCCTGAGCACATACAGTTTGAGAGACCAAAGGCTTGTCAGGGCAAAACAATGCCAGAGACCATTTCAACAGTCAGCAGCATAAATAGCAGAGTTAAGTTGCCCAGGAACTCCCTAACGTTCATTTACTGGTTGAATTTTAACTTTAGGAAACCTATGTATTTGGTTCTATTCTGAAACTCTGCAACATGAAACACTCTAATTCACCTTCCAATTCTACACTTACCTGTTTCCCAAAGGACCCCCCAGGGAATCTCCTGCGCTTCCAACAAAAGCTTTTGCCCCACAAGAACCGACTGAGATGACACCTGCAGAAGCACCAACTGAAACGTCACCCCGTGAAGAACCAACAGAAACAACACCCTCCAAACCCCCCCACAAGACCAAAGGACTGTGATCCTCATTTGACGTTTGATGCTATCACCACTCTCCGTGGGGAAATACTGTTCTTCAAAGGCAGGTAAGTGCCTCCATTTCTAGAAACACCTTTTTTGCAAGACTCACAAAGGCAAGGCACAAATTTCGGTTCAAGGAATTTATTGTCCCTTGATTACAAAGGAAGTTATTTCTTTCTGAAAGCATTAGGACAACTTTGCAAAATTTTACTAGCCCAGCTGGGCTGGATGAGTAACAGGATTTACTGACAGGTGAGTAAAATGTTTTAAGCCATCATACATCATCACCCATGTCTGTTAAAATTGTGCAAGGCTGAATAACCCCAGTGTCATTCCTTACCCTGCAGCTGCTTTGTGTGCAGCACCATCCTCGTTGCAGCATTCCACAAGTGGATCAGGGAGCTGTGGTGACTTTTGATGTCTCCCTGGTCTAGGAGTCTGCACTGGACCATTGCCCACTAGTGTCTTTAGGGAGCTCCTGATGTTACAGGTGTTCACTTTTTAAGCATGCTCTGACACTGGGCACTATAAGGGGTTGTTGGCTGAGGACATCCACCCCGGCAAGGGTGAACAACATGTCAGGCCAAGGTTTCACCCACTTCTTGGCTTAATAATCATGTTTTGATTGAACAAACTCCCTTTCATGATGTGGGTCTGATTTGCCTTCCAAAACGCATGATGTGGAACTGTAGCTTAACAATTTAATATTTTTCAGGGAAAGAAAGGAAGGAGCAGTTCCTCCTTAAACTGAGTTTTAACATGTTTCTCAAGAGTGTTTAATGAACACTTGTAACCAAACTGAAATTAAGAACACAGTTGTGCCTACCTGTATGGAACACAGTGAAGAGAAAGTTTCAATTCTCAGCACTACCACAGACATCACACGTTGTCTTGGGCAAGCCATCAGGGGGCCAGTGGAGAGGTCTAAAGAGCCACCAGCTCTAGGTGCCCTTGCATGAGCCTGGGGATTGGACAAGATGACCTCCAGAGGTCTCTTCCAACCTCAACTGTTTTGTGACCTCAGAGCAACCCATAGCAAAGTACAATCATCTGTGAAAGAGCAGGGCAGAGCGAAACATTGCACCCCAAAAGGGGTGATAACTCTGCCTTATAAGAAGGATTGGCTCCAGCACCCAGACAGTAGGATTTAAAATACGTTTCTGGGCTACTGAACTTCCAGTAAAGTATAGACAATGAAACACTGCTGTTCTCATTTCTATCAGCTACGTCTGGCGCAAAAGTCCATATTTCTCAGACATTGAGCATGACACCATCTCCTCATTCTGGCCGTCACTGGCAGCTGGCTTTGATGCTGGTTATGAGGTTGACAAGAAGGACCGAGTGTTATTTTTTAAAGGTATTTCCATCAGTCCTTTTTATGAATGAAGTTATAGTAATACTACTAATGTTATGTAATAACAATGGAGGTAATATTATACTAATTAATACTAATACTACTAATACTAATGCTAATTCTAATACTAATACAATGTATTCTTAACACTTAAATCCATTTTCATTTTGAAAATGCTGTTATTGTCATTAACTAATGCTGCTTCATAACAGCCTTGTACAATATGATTTTACTCTTCTGTTGTTAGTGAAAGAGATCATAGCTGAGACAAAATTGATTGCCCACATTATGTAGGCAATCAATAAATTTTTAAACATGCCAAGCACACCTAGAAAATGTATTGAGTTTTAACTACTGAGTATATAATACTGTAGCAAGTACAACAAGTGGAAAATCCAACAGCTCTGAAATATTCAAACTGATGTCTGCCCTAGAGGATCGTGTTCTCAGCTGGACATCTGTGCTGTTTGGTGGCATTTCCTGTACAGACAGTTCTGGAGCTTTGATGAAAAGGAACTCAGCTTCCTCAGGAATCCCTACTAACTTTTTCTGGTTTTCCTGCAGACGACCAGTACTGGGCTGTCAGTGGCTACAGGATAGAGCCAGGCTTCCCCAAGCCTATTCACAACCTGGGCTTCCCCACCAGTGTCAGGAAAATTGATGCAGCTGTTCATGATCAAAACACCAAGAAAACCTATTTCTTTGTAGGCAACAAATACTGGAGGTAAGGCTCATTCCTCTTTTGTGCAGCAGAGAAACAAATAGGTTTTAAAATGTCAAGTTTTTATCAGTATTATTAATTATTATTAATATTTGTACAGTAAATTCATGGCCTCTTGTTGTCAGTCTTCTCAGCCTGTATAAAGTTGAAACTCACAGGCAGTTACTCATGTCTTTTCATAGAACAAAAACTGTAAAAACTGAGATGAAGACAACATCCATTTACTCTTAGCAGTCTGTGAATAACAGACAAATGAGCTTTGATAATTCATTAGGAAGCAGTATTGCATGAACTTAGTATAAAAATATAATGTGAGTAGACTTTGTCATCTCAAGGGACAGAAGTACTCCCTGAAATTTATAAATGATAAACATATCAAGAAAATTATGGAAGGAGACTAAAATATTTACTTTTTAAGAAACATTTCAGCTTAGAAGTAATATTACCCCTAAGAATTAACCTGTAATACTATTTCAAAAGTATATTATCACACCAGAAGTTTGCATTCCACTTCATAGACTGGATGCTCTAAAATTAAAATACTAAATTTGTGTAATTACTAAAGTTTATTACTCATTATAAGCCCCATCCAGCCTTATCATCTGTCTCAGGAAATGGAAGTGAACTATTTAGCCTGCTGTTCTGAGAGCAGCCTTGCATAGGCCACTAAAGATGTAAATATTCACCCCTCCCAGGACTTAGACAATTCTATCACATCACAAAGGTTCAGTTACTGAATTTTCAGGTGAGAGCAGGCTTATTTAATAAATGTTCCAACTGGTTTCAATATTGAACGTCACATGCTTGTTTCTTGGTTTTGCACAATTTCTTTATCCAGTTTCAACGAAAATACTCAATCAATGGAAAGGGGATATCCAAGAAAAATAGCAGCTGACTTCCAAGGAGTTGGCCACACAGTTGATGCTGCCCTTCAGAAAAACGGTAAATAAATTTAAGTTTAATTAGAAACAGAAGAGAAGACCACCAACCAAAGCCCAGGAAGTATGTTTCAAATACATATATGTGTATATGAAATGCTTGTTCTGATTTGTTTTTTTAATATCACCCAGGAACATGTGTATATTTATAGGTATACAAAAAGGAAATATTAATTTGCCAATATTTTGTCCTTCCAATTCTAGGACATTTCTACTTTTTCCATGGATCAAAACAGTATGAGGTTGACACCAAGAACAAGAAACTCATCCGTATAATGAAGAGCAACAGCTGGTTTAACTGCTAGAAATATTAAGTGATGGTGCAGGACTGAATTTGTACCGGAAATGTTTCTTCATGTTCCTTGGTTATAAGCAGTATCATTCAGCTGTTACTGTGCATCTAAGCCTGAAATGGTGACCTTTGTTAATTTTAATTTAAAAACTTAAAAAAGTAAAACTTAATGTACAGTTTTAATTTATTTTGTTTTCCAACTATTTATTAATCAAGTTGTTTTTGAGCAATAAAGTATAAAATTGCAGCTTTCTTGTGTTCTGATTCAGTTCACTGGAGACGAGGCATCTGGGTGAGCTCACCTGGCAGCCATGGAGCCAGGGCAGAGACACGGGAAAACTGGTGTTGCCCCAACATCTCCCAGTGTCTTTCTCAATAGTTCATTCGGTGTGCACAGTCTGTCCAAAAGAAACTTCAGTCCAACAACTTTAGATGCCTCCAGGGTGAGGCAGAGCACTTGTGAGTACTGCCTGTACACAAATAATTCCCTTTGGTTTTAGCAGTGCCTATACACTTTGATATCTTGACTAGATACCTTCTTGTACCTTTAGAAATCAGGCCTCTAGGCTCTGACTGTTGGCTGAGATCTGAAAGTGGTTAAGGAAGAACTAAAAAGAACATTTCAGCAATGGTGAAGCAGAGCACTGATGATGCTTACGATGGCTCGCCTTGGCCGTTGTATTGACATATATCTCTTAAACAAGGTTGATGCTGGTTTTTTAGTTACAACCTGAAGGAAACAGCTAAATTAAGTAAACCCCCACCTCCAGGTATTAATTAGCTTAGACTACTAACATCTGAAGAAAAATATTTTTTTTTACTTGGCTGTGAAGGAGAATCTAGAAAGTCTTCAGTGTTGTGGTCTAACCTGGACCATAAGTAGAAGAAAACATGGCATGGATTTCATCTGGACAAGGGGTCTGGTGAGATCTGTTAACCATGGATTTTCAATCTGTGCTTCTGGTTTGTTAATGTCATAAACTTTAACGACAAAAGTACATTACTGTCAGTTTGAGAAAAGCAAAGAAATTCCTGATAAATCGTACAATAGCACGTAATTCAAATGGGTTTGGAAACAGGAGTGCTGGAACTGCCTGCGGGTAAGAGAAGATTTCTTGTAACCGTGATTTTGGTATAACTCATAAAAGATTGCTGGAACTAAAGGCCTTTTGGATACCATCAGGGGAAATTTGTCCATAAACAAAATTCCAAGTACTCATACTCTATGAATATTAACTTTCCCTGGAGCCTGAGAGCAGGCACGCAAAAAAACCCAGTTACGTCTGAACTTCTTGACCGTAAAACCATTGCCCCAGACCCAACACCTTGCACATGAAGACTCAGGCAAAAATGTCTTGACAACTTTACTCACAATTTAATAGGGCCCTTACAGAGTGTTAGCTGTGCGAGCTTGTTACAGTACATGCTTACACAAAAATGTCGGGAGCAGAGGAAACAAAAAGAATCAGGGGAACGGCTGTTCTCCTGGCACTTCAATCACATGTACCAGGAACTTCTAAATGTTACAACAAAGCAGTGGGCTCCAGACCTGGACATCTGACCATTGGTCACAAGCACTTGCTCTATAACTGGAGCACTGGTTTAGTCCCACTCCCAGCAGCTGTCATATGTTACTTTTTGAGAAGGAGAATGAATGTGTTACATGGAAGTCTTTGGAGATGTTGTGGAAAAGATCCTCTGCATTTCCTCTTCCTTGTCTGATTTTCAAGGTACTTGCTGTGGTTGTGGATAATATTTGGGAATATATGTCTAATGCTGTTCTCTGTGCCTGGGATTTAAGATATTCCTGGGAGGGTTTTGCGTACAAAGCAAGACTCTACTCACAGGCACAGACAGCACTGCCACAAGCATGGAGAGAAATAATTAAGCTGGCAGGAGGCCCTGGAAACTCAGCACTGGAGAGCAAGGCTAGACCTGTGTCCAAGCTGGCTGGTACAAAAAGGGCCCTGTCAGTGAATCAGCATTGCCGTGACCATTACATAAAAGCCAGAAGTAGGTCACACATTTGTATTCATCAGCAATATGATATTTCGAGGCTAGGTTTGTGCCGCCAGGTCTGAGGGTTTGCAGCAGAGCCAGGAAGGAGTTTCCAGAGGCGCTCGCTGAGTTAAGCACTGCTCATTGGCAGCAAGGCTGAAGCTGCAGTTTTGCAGTTCAGAATCTTCCCGTTGCATGGACCTGCTCTCCTAGGTCTTGTCCAGGGGTCCTACACTGCTACCAGAGCCCAGGCTGCCCTTGACACTGAGGGTGTGTAAGATAGCAGAGTGGGGCAGTTTCAAGCTTTGCATAATTAAGCACTTACCCTTTGCAGAGCAAAACAGCTTAATTATGTCCTGTTGAGGCTCTACCAGATGTTCCTTGATTTTTCTCTATACTACAGTATGCATTAGTTTTTAAATATACAGACTTGCATTAACAACAACCATGCCAAAAAAAGGAGTAAATTCTAATACTTCTTGTCAGTGTTACATGTCTTACTCTGGTAAAACTACCAGGAGCTGGGGCTACAGTAATGCATCCAAGGCAAAAGACTGATTCTGGAAGACAGAAAGATAATGGCAATCTTAAAAGCTAATCCAGGCACTTTTAAAGGCTGAAAGGAGAACGAAGAAATTTTTACGCTCACTTCTTTAAACTAAAACAGGAGATTGTTGGTTTATGTTGTACTACTTCTGAATGAAGTCCCCTCAAAGCAGAACATCAAAAAAGAACACTGTGGTTACAGAATTTTCTTTATAAATCGTATTTGAGGTGATTGAAAAATACTTGATGAGGTGACTGATCTCTTGAGGGCAAAGGTGAGTAGCATCAAGAGATTCTGTGAAAGAGGTTGACAGAATAGCAAAGGGATGTATTTGAGAAGGCTGCTAATCCAGAAAACTGTATAAATTTCATCAACAGCTTCCAAAATGATTTCGATGTCTCCTAATGGCCCTTTCATTAGAGAGAAAGATGAATGAGGAAAATTATTAAGTCCTGCAGACTGGAAAGATGTTTGTTTTGTCTAGAGCCACAGAGACACTGTACTGATAGAGATACTGTATGGGAAGGAAACAAAGTTGGAAAGCTATAGGGGTACTGTAAAGTACCAGAAGCTATTTCTGCAGAGAGGTTCTGTGAGTGTGTAAGCTGCACCCAATTTTTAGATTCATCTCACCCACTTAGTTAAGAACACCTACCTAACTAGTGAATACAGTCATTACCAAAAGTTCCCTCAGGGGATCACTTCTCCTTGGCTCAGATGACCAGGTTCTGGATTGTTCCCTGAGCTTGCCCATCTCCTTTCAGGACTGAGCAGGGGGCTTCTGCCCTAGTGTGAACACTTCAGTTAGGTGTCTGCTCTCAGGGTAGGAATTCAATCCTCAGTGACCAGACAACTCCTGCAGAGCCCCACCAACCTTGCCCAGGTCTGGCCCCATTTCAGCTTCCCAGACCTAGCAGTCCTCCATTTCCCACTGTGGATGGCCATGGGGCATGCTGTTCTTTGGGGAACCTTCTGGTGTTTACACAGTGCTCTTCAGCAGAAAAAAAAAGTCAGCAAATATCTCAAGCATACAATATATTTATAACATCTCCTCTTACATCTATTATTCTGCCAGTTCTGTGGAAGCTGGTTTATTTGTCTGCACATGCAAGCTCTCACCTTCCCTGCAATGTTGCAGGTGTACCCTAAATCCTGTGTCAGCCGCATGCAGAAGTCTCAGGTAGAGAAGGCTGTCTTTAATGGCAGTACACATCGCTCCTCGTGTTCCCAGGGCCTTCGCCGTCACCTCTGCTTTGTCCTCATTTGTGGCAGAGAGTGGAGGGTGTGATTGGGTGAGGAGGAAAAGTAGACCCAATGCTAGAGCAAATCTGATGTTGAGTCTCAGGAGTTCTTATCACCGATGGCAGACATGGAGAAGAGAAAACTCTCTCCCCTGACTGAGAAAGCCATTAAATAGTTGGATCCACAAAACCTCAATGCTTTTAATAATCCTGTAGTAAGCATAAAAGGAGACCATGAAATATGAAGCATTTGGGCAATTCCCTGAGGTCAGTGCAAAGTGCTGAATAAAAGTGACATGCAAACACCTTGGCTCAACTTTTATAATGAATTTAGGTGTGCTGAGAAAAGTGCTTTTGTTTCCTTGTGAGACTTCCCCATTTTTCCACAGACAAAAATGTTTCATCCAGGTGAGAACCGTATCAAAGAAAAACTGCATAAACAAAGCACTGCTTCATCAAACAGGAGGTTACAGCATTGATCTTTCAATTTTGAAAGACTCTGCCAAAGGTAAAGATGATGGCACAATAATAGCCTCCGAAAGTACACACTCCTGTACAAACAACTGTAAAAAAACCTAGAATACACGTTTTCTACTTGTTGCCTACAGTGAATGTTTTTTGTTTCTTTAGGTACTTCAGCAACCTATTTGAAATAAATACAAACTTTGAATGGAAAATATTAAAGAAATGTGTTTTAAGTTTTTGGAGAGTAAGACTGATTTTTTATAACTAAAAGGTTAATGAGCTTATTAAAAAGAATGACAGGCCTATTATCACCTCATTAATCATATTTCCATGTTGCAAAACCTGGACAAGGGTGGAACCGGATGAAGCACAACACCGATCTTTTTTATGGTAAAGCTGCTGTTTTGCATGTGTTCTGTTCCTAACCAGAAATTGTGAGAATTAATGAGTCAGGGATTAGAAAGCTTTGTAAAGCAGAGTACTATATAAGGATGAAGCAAATGTGTAGCAGAATACAAAGAAGATTTACTAAAGACTAGTGAAAATGAGAGTGGAGAACCTCCCATTTCTCCTGTTATTATGTGCAGCACTTTCTTGTGCTTTTCCTGCAGCTACGAGGCAGAATAAAGGAGAAGGCATGCAGCTTATCCAGGTGAGGAAGTCAGACCTTCAGGGAGGAGATCTTTACCAGCTGTTGAGCATCCACGGCTGTCTCTGAAACTTGCTTATAGTAGCTGAGGTGTTAGTTCTGCAAATTCCAGTGGAACAAATAATGTGATTGCTATTTCTCAAAATAGAGGGGGCTGCATTCTGCACCATGATGACAAAGGCTTCTTTAACTCTGACTCATTCTTAGTTTGTATTTTTTGTAGAGAACAACTAAAACTGGTGATTCATTCACTCATGTTGATTCCACAAATAATTAAACTCCCGGTCAGTCTGCATTTGTTTTGTAGTTCACTTGGTAATGTGGTTATTTATGTGACTTCAGGTATTAGGAGACACAGCACTTCATAAAATAAGGATATTATTTTGTCTGAATTATTATTATCAAAAAGTGTGGGGAAATGGCATACTACTGCTGAAATTTTGTGTTCAGTCACATATTTCGAACAGTTTCTGCACTATCTTCTCTAAAGGACTTTGGATAACCCTAGAGCACAGAATAAGTTGAGGATGCATTACCCGAAAATAATCAATTTATTAGATAACTGTTAATTTTGAATGTATCTGAGTAAACTGCAATAATATGATGCAAAAACCTATCACTAAGAGAAAAATTTTCATGTAGGTTTTAACAAATTCTAATACCCATGATCCGATGGAATAGAAAGAAAAGTAGCAGAAGTACGTGTATGGTTTTAGTATAATTTTTTATGAGCTTCAAAAGCAAACACGATCGACTGTCCTAAAATGTTTTTGTTTTTGTTTTTGTTTTTTTTTTAAACTAGAAGTACCTAGAAAATTACTATGGTTTTAAGAATGATGGAGAATCCTTCATTTGGAAAAGTGATAATCCAATGTCCCAAAAAATGAAAGAAATGCAGGAATTCTTTGGACTGGAGGTGACAGGGAAACTGGATTCTGGCACTTTGGACCTGGTACAGAAACGTCGCTGTGGATTCCCTGATGTGGCTGGGTTCTCCACCTTTGCAGGAGAGCCAAAATGGGCAAAGCGAGTTCTGACATACAGGTAATTATAGTGGAAATCTTAATGCAAACAGTGTTGCACAGCAGAAGTTGTAAGAGCAGAGCTTGTTTTCTATCTTTTGTTTTAAAGGATATTAAACTACACACCAGACTTGCATCCAGCAGATGTCAATGCAGCAATCAAGAAAGCATTAAGTCTTTGGAGCAGTGTGACCCCACTGAAATTCATCCAAAAGGACAGAGGTGATGCAGACATAATGATCTCCTTTGCAGCCAGAGGTAAAACTCCACTCAATTATTATGAGCTATTGCCAAGTTACTGCCCATATGGAGCAGCTGACCTGAAATTTTAATGATTTCTTCTCATAGATAGCATGTGCAAAGTTCAGTGTCAGGTTGCACAAGAAGAGAGAAAAGCACAGTTCCTGCTCAAGGTGCTGTGGCTATAATCCGTGATAATTTTGGGGGGAGGGCATAGAAGCAGATGAAGAGAAAAAGGAAGAAAATAAATGTAACAAACTGCTTGTAGTTCACTGGATCTATAGCTAACATGATGCCCAATGTGTGCATGAGCCACAGGATATTTAGGGCTTGTGGGATATACCCAAGCTCAGAGCATTACGGACTGGGTAGTTCTAGGTACACTCCCGGGATCAGGCACGTGCTTTGTGTGAGCTAGATAACTCCTAAACAGACTCAAGGTTTATATTCTTGGCATCGCCTTAAGGGTAACCTTATCAGCAGCCTTCCCTCTTTCATTAACAGTCATGAGCACGTGCAACTTTCTAGTTGGTTCCTCTGTTCCAACCCAAACAGATCAACTCATCTGTGCTATGAAAGTGTGCAGGTACCACACGCAACCTCTATGTCCTTAAATCATTTTCTGGAGACTTCATTCAAGAGCTCACAGTCTTCCCAGGGTTTTGCTTCTGCCATCAACACTTAAATTACCAGACAGATTCAGGTAACCACTTGAAAGTTGCTGACAGAGAGTTTCTGAAATTTTCAGCTTACGAGCCAAAAAGGAAATATATCTCAAACTAAACCATGGTCTCTTCTTCCCTTGTGGCAGTAATATGTATATGTCCACCCATTTCTTGAGAAAACCAAAGTTTCAATCCTGATGCATCAATTAAAATTTTCCTAGTTTTCCCTGTGAAAAAATAGAGATTTTGGCAAAGTCTGTGTGGAAGGGGAACTTGAAAGTTTACAAAATCAGCAGAAAAGAGAGCTCTATGCATAGCTGAGATCTATTACCTCCATAAACTCCCAGTCAACTGTGTATGGGACTTGGTCCTCAGGTCACAATGACTTCGTCCCTTTTGATGGCCCAGGAGGGTCTGTTGCTCACGCCTACGCGCCCGGCAAGGACTTTGGTGGAGATGCTCACTTTGATGAGGATGAAACCTGGACCAAAAGTACAGAAGGTAGGACATTAAAATCTCCAATCCTTTCCTGAAGCAGGCTGTACATGAAATCAAGGGTGCAGTGTCTAGCTCCTCTTTTCCTTAAGAAGTGCTCAAAAATAGGACTGATTTGGAGGAGTGTTGGGCAGCTGGTTTCCGTAGCTATGAAAAAGCCTCTAGCCCTCTGGTTAAAAAAGTTAAAGCCCTGGCTGAACTTCTGCAATGCACCAGGTGGAGATTTTTTTGGGAGGGAGCTGACAGACCTGGCAGCCCCCTTTTCCCTGCTTCTCCAACCTCCTTGCCCCTCCCTGCCCAGCTACATCACCTACAGTGCTCCAGGGTCGTTCTCCCTCACGGGCTTCTGCAGGATTTACAGACTATTTCTTTGTACTCTAATGATTTAATCATTTTTCTTTCTGACCAGAATTTCATCACCAGCCGAATTTCCCATAACAGCTTCACTTGTTTAGGCAGGCAGTTCTGAAACCTTCTGACCTACCTTCTGTCCTTCATGTTTGCAGGACAAATGAAAACACATGGCACTCTTACTACATCTCTTGCTTGTTGTTTTCAGGTACAAACCTGCTTTATGTTGCTGCCCATGAGTTTGGCCATTCACTGGGACTTTTCCACTCCAAAGACCCCAAAGCTCTCATGTACCCAGTTTATAGGAAATTTGATCCTTCAGCATTCCCTCTTCATCAGGATGATATTAGTGGCATTCAGTATCTCTACGGTAACTGACAACTATTAATCAACTAGCGTTTATAATTTCAAAGAATTTGGAATACATTTCAGTGGCATTTTTTGTAGTGGATACACCTAAATGTGTTCTCACTTTAATTTATTCCATAAATTGCATCTTTTAGGACCATCTTCTAATGTCCACAATGACCAAAGGGAATCTACTGAGAAGAAAGACCCAACTGAGTCAAAAGATCCTGCACTGCCAAACACTTGTGGCCCCAATTTAACTTTCGATGCTGTCACCACTTTCCGTGGAGAAATAATGTTCTTTAAAGACAGGTAAGTCAGCTTTCTGAAAGCAAAGTAGCTAGGTATAATTTTTAAGCTATGCCCTGCAGCATGGAAAAATAACTTTAATCAGAATATCAGCCATTATAGGCAGGAAGATGAGACAGGTCAAGATAAAAGGTGGGAAACAAAATCAAAGACGGTCACTGGAGAAATAGAGAGAGATAAGTATAAGAAGGAAGATAAGCTCTGAAACAGGATGATAAGCTATGAGTAGGATGGGGAAAGATGCTCCTGTGAAACATGGGCTGCTCTCGCGTTAGGATGTAGGTAAGTCCCGAGGGTTTAGCATCTGGGAGAATTCAGCTTTTGACAAAGGCACCACCAGCCCTGGGCCACTTGGCACCTTTATTGCTGTCCTTGCTTTGAGAGAGCTAAGAATTTACCAGCCCTGACACAATACCTGCTTGAAGAGCCCCTGCAGTGGTGATTTGGTATAATAATAGCAGGAAAGAATAATTGATTCAGTGCTAAACTCAGACAAACTGTCCCTCTCCAGGGCATGACAGCCCAGTCTTGAGAAGGGTTAGAAAAACCTGATTCCTCTCTTTTTCACATGGTGGAGCTGTGCTTCTCCTGATTCCTCCCCATAACCAATGTTAATGCAAGTTTTGACTTCAGAATTTGGAGTCCACATAGACAGTAAAGGGTTATTTTGCTGAAGATCCTCATGCACACACTGACTGTTTCTCTAAGCTGGTATTGGTAACTCAGGGTGGGGTTTCGTTCCCAAAAATCTTGCCCCATATCAGCTGTGTGAGCCAGGTGCCACTAGGATCCCTTTCTGCATAAGGAAAAGTAATAACGGTTTTGACAAAACAGTTCATCTGACCTATTTTAGACATCGGCATCAAGATGAGAGGAATCCCACCATGGAAACTACTTTGTTTCTATTGAAATTATAGAGAGTTTAGAGTGACTAACTCGGCGTACATGTCTGGGTTTAGTCAGATCTATCTTGCCCTGGTTGCCATGATGTGGTTTCACGCTTTAGTATGTGTGAACACCTGATTTTATTTAAAATCTGTTCTATACTTACATAAGGCACTTTTGGCGCAAGCATCCTGAAGTCAGAACAGCTGACTTTAATTTAGTATCTTCGTTCTGGCCACGGCTGCCACCTGGTGTTGATGCTGCATATGAAATTCCTGAAAAGGATGAAACTGTCATTTTTAAAGGTAAAATGTTGTCTTTTTCTTTTCCTATCTTGTCTTTCCAAATAGCCTTGAGAGCTTGTATCTGGCTTAGAGAACACTTAAGCTCTTTCTGTAGGATTTCACAAACTGTAGTCCAATCAACTGGTGCATTTCAATCACAGAGATAACAAAAATATTCAAGATAAGGAATATGTATCTTATTTTTTAATATCAATATAGAAAAACTTCCCTGACAAAATAAATGTCATTGTTTTCCTCTTTTTTTTTTTTTTTCTGGAAAATTATCTATTGAATTTAAAAATGACAACACAGGCTTGTTGCAAATTAACATAAATATGAAGAAACACTGAAATTTCAGTTTTCATAAAATGTGGTGCAAAGAACTATTCTTGCATTTTTAATGGACTCTAGAACTAGTATGTAGAATGTTTTCAAGTAACCATTATTTTTCCTCTGCATTTTTCCATTAAAAGATAAGCTTTCAAGAAAAGGATTATGTCATTCCCAGAAGAAGATTCTGACAATGTGTTCTTATCAACTTTTCTTAATAGGGAATGAATTCTGGGTTGTGAGAGGAGATAGCATACTTCCTGGATACCCCCAAGAAATTTACACCCTGGGCTTTTCAAAGGATATTACCAAAATTGATGCTTCATTTTATAATGGAAATGAAAGGAAAATATATTACTTCATAGAGGACAGATTTTGGAGGTAACATTTCCTGTGCAACTTTCCTAAATAGGGGCAAACATAATCACATGGCTTAGGATGTATTAGTCACACATGTTTGGTAATCTCTTTCAGTGTCACAATTGGTTATGGAAAAATATTTGAAAGAGAAGTGAAACAGTGCTTTTAGTTTTCTTTTTCATTACATTAATTATTTAACAGGTCTTTCTTTCTTTCTTTCTTTCTTTCTTTCTTTCTTTCTTTCTTTCTTTCTTTCTTTCTTTCTTTCTTTCTTTCTTTCTTTCTTTCTTTCTTTCTTTCTTTCTTTCTTTCTTTCTTTCTTTCTTTCTTTCTTTCTTTCTTTCTTTCTTTCGTCCTTTCGTCCTTTCGTCCTTTCGTCCTTCCGTCCTCCCTCCCTCCCTTCCCTCCCTCCCTCCCTCCCTGCCTGGGAAAAAAGGAGCCATCCTACAACTCCACTCCACATGTCAGCTCAGGAAATCAGTCAGAACCTGACTATTTATATCAAGAAGGTTTCTGTGAGGCAACAAGGAGTATCCCACCCTTTTTCCAGTTATGAACAGATAAAGTTGCTGATAAATGCCATATAATGCAAGGAATTATCTACTGTGCGTGGTTGTTATTTCCTCTTTTGAACCAGTCCCTGCTGCTCAGGTTTGTGTTATAGGACCCGTATTTATAACAGCTGAAGGAAGTGCTCCTGTAACACTAGCAATAGATAACCTGAACTTCTGCACATGAGTAACAGAACACCTCTCTTCTCTGCCACCACAGTGCTCAAGTCATTGTACGTACAGAGTATGTATGTACATATGTCCTGGAGTATCTATACAACCACATGTTTGTAGTTTAAGCAGAAGATCAGACTTCAGCCTTCAAACTCTCACAGCTTGAAGGCCTTCAGCTTAGCAGTTTGTCTGGTCGTTGAATATCGTACTGATCAAAGGTATCAGAAGGACAATGCTTTGGAAGCCTTATTCCAGCACTGATAGATTAACTGCGCTTCACAGCCTGCTATAGCTTAAGTAAACTTTCTCAATTACTAAAGTAAAATCACTTAAAATAACTTATAACAAGAAAAAAAACAGATGTTTCCTGATAAACATTTATTAGAATGGGAACATGAAAGCGGTATTTTTATAATCTTACAAATCCAACTTATGTTTGAGATATGATTATGTAACTCTCCTTTATGCACAGTCTCTTAAGGAAAATATTAGTGGATTTGTGATTAGCGGTTTGAATAGTAGATATTCTTAGATATATCTTGGACTGATGTAAACAGAAGCAATCCTTCCAGTGCAGTTAATAGAGTCATAATAAGGCCCTTTATGTCTATTTAACACTACATAAATGATACTGAAAGTCTTCAACAAAATCATTTACCTGTTGCTAATTAAAAGGCAGTGAGGTGAGCTGAATTAATAATGAGTTGTTTGCAGTTTTCATTGACACCAGCTTGTTTATAATTTTTCTCAGTTATGATAAAAGAAGTCGGTCTATGGACAGGAAGTCCATACAGATAAAAAATGCATTTCCAGGAATTAGTGGGAAGATTGATGCTGCTTTTCAACATGAAAGTGAGTAGCTGCTCTTAATAAAATCTGCATGAAATGTTCAGGGTCATAGAGCTGAGAGTGCTTGGACTGAGAGAGGCACTTCTGAATGCTGCTCATAGCCCTCAGGATGACCAACAAGACCCTGAAATAGTCACATAACACATACATGCTCCACTTTGCCCTCTTGAAAAATAGTGATAACATACTTTGGTGAGAGCTTCATACCTTGAAAGGCCAACTGTGAGGGACAGATTGATAAATCTGTATTCTTGTTTACATAAACCTTACACCATGAAGAGAACTACTCAAGAGAGTGGTGTCTCAGCAGCATAAGGTCTATCTGCTGTGAGGAAGGCTATCACAGCCTGGCCTTCATCCATAAAATAAGATTGCTTTAAGAATAATAGTTGGCACTAGCTTCTCCTGTGGGAGAAAGAGGGATGCTTAGACAGGGAGATGCTGGAACAGATTCAAGGGTACGTCCACACTGCCAAATAACAAAGCTTTCTAGTTGTCTCCTGGGTCCTCATCTCCTGATCATCAAATCCCATCCTTGCTAACCACTTCCCAGCAAATCTGTCAGTTTTTTCCAAAGTGAGTCTTACACATGGATCCTTAACTGTGGCCATCACTTCCCAAGAGCAGTGTGGACTTTATCTTTCCTTCCTTGTGTGGTATCCGGTGTCCCCATGCTGCTGTGCACTATTTTGCAGAGGTTACACCCATGAGAAGATGCTTTTGACAGCTTAAGTGCATCCAAAGTTTTCTGAGCTCTTTCACGAAGTTGTTAAAGCATACTAATCTTTATACCTACAATATCATAATTCATCTGTTTGTTGAATTGTTTCTTTTTCATGGACTTCTTTTATTAATTTTATTTTTTATTCTTTTATTCATCTGCTTGTTTGTTTGTTTGTTTGTTTGTTTGTTTTCATAGACTTCTTTTATTTCTTCTGTGGAAGAAAGCAATTTGAGTTTGACCCTGATAAGAAGAGAGTTACACGCCTCCTAAAGACAAACTTCTGGTTTCCATGTTAAGAAAATGAAATCTTTAATGTTGTTGGAAAGAATGTACTATTATTACACTAAAAAAGCTTTTTCTTTTATAAATATATGAAATGTATATGCACTTCAACATTATACATTAAACCTCACCCCTGCACAATCTGTTTCTGTAAATAACAGAACAGTATTTAAAATACTGATGTAGATATATGTATATAATTATCAGGATTGGTAGCTTACCAAAGAACAATGCAGTTCTTAGTTTGATACAAAATTTTGATATTTCAAAGTTAAGCAAGCAGGCTAATCAAAGCTACCACTCATAATTGTGGAGAGACAGAGAGGAGCTCCAGAGAGCAATCCCTCCCAGCCTGAGGTGGGTGCCTATGGATGGAATCCTCCTTTTCATTACTGCCTGGAGAGACAGTCTGTTTGAGCAGTTTATGTTGGGCATCTGGTTGTAGAGGGTTAAGCTTAATTGTGAAGAATCCTACTCTAAGATATTTTTTTGATACATATATTATTAAAGGCTCATCTTCATAAACACAGGAGCAGAGGGGCTCACTGGCACTGGGAGCCCCAGTCATCCCTGATCTGCCTCTTCTATTCTCCAGCTGTCTTGGGGGAACTCCCATGGGCTGGGGGACACTCACTAGCATGTGTCAATGGGAGAGGGTCCCCATCACCTTACAGGCTGAGGGGTTATTGCGAGAAGGACAGGGATCAGTATCCAGGGGAAGAGCATCTGGGGATTTTATAAAAGCTATTATGTCATGTCTGAAGGGAACTGAGTGAATGTGCAAAAGTTGTAACGGGTTGATTAAGAGAAAGACCAAAGGCAGAGAAATGGACAGACGAAGGTAGACTGGGGAGGAATAGATTTGGGAAAATAGAGGGATAAGTGGATGAAGGGAGCTGGTTGCATTCAGAAAGGCTGCAGACCAGTGTGATTCTTTGGTCATGTCCTGCACATTTGGTCTTATGTGTGTGTCCTGGTTTGGGCTAAACAACTCTGTTCAGTGACTTTTATTTTCCAGTTCAGTCTCCTCTAAAAGGCTGCATGTTCTGAAGTCAGCAGCATGTTTTTACAGACAGTGTGTGCTACCAGCAGTGATAACACCTGATGTTTACAGTTACTGCCTGGGACTGGTGTGCAGAAAGGCTCTTGCTTATATTTATTCCTGTAGTGACCAAGGCCACTGCTGGCTCTTGTGTGCCACGCTGGGGGTGCCAGGTAGTAAGAGGGGTCACATGGAAGTAAAAGGTTGCACCTCCAGGGGATAATAGACAGGACAGGTGACCAACGAGAGTATTCCATTCCATATACATCATATTTAGTATAAATTGAGTGATCATGAGAGTTTAGGCTTCTTTCCTCAATGACTGGTGTCCAGGGAGGACTCTGTCTCATCTCCTGCTTTTGATCCTGATCCCAAATTCCAAAATCCAGCTCCTGCCACTGCTGAGCCTGGGGCTTCCCCAGTGCCGCCTGCTCTGCGGCACCAGTGGGGATTGCTATCAAGGGAGGGAGTTGTGTTTGATATTTGGCTTATATATAGTTGTATATAGTTCTTTATTTTTATCATTTCACTGTTATTTCTATTATTGTCTCATCAAGGCTGCTTTAGTTTTCTTTTCTAACCTGTAAGTCTCTCTGCCTCATTCCCTTTTCCTTCCCATTTGGAGGGGAGGAAAGGGGATTAGAGAGGATCTGTCTGCGTTTTAGTGTATGGCCGAGCTGTAAACTGCAACAGTGTGGGTGAACTCTTCCTACATGTTTAGGTGAACTTCATACTGGACTGGCTGTCAAGTAGGTTAAAAGGTCTGATTACCAGCAGCTGGAGCACAGCTGCAAGCTGTGGGCACTTGTACATTTCTGGGGATACAGGAGATGTGGGGACAGCTCCTGGGAGGGCTGTGTGCCTGAGCCTGGCTGCTGAGGGCATCTATACTGCTTGTATTTCCAAGTTGATGTTTCACCAGAGATTGGAACTCCTCATCAGCCAGAGAGGAGGAACAGAATGGGGCCACCAGTCATTTTCATATTTGTCCAAGTGCTCCCTGTTTTCTGTCTGTAATGATTTCTGCGGCCAGCCTCATGGATCCTTGGACTTTGAGGACAGACATACAGCAGCTGCCAGTTCAGTACTGCTGACAATAATCTCCCTGCTGCTGAAGTCAAGCATCACTTGGTATTGCTTGACAGGGGCCCATAAGTATTCAGATGGACAGCTAGCAAGATCTAAGGTCCTAGAGAAGGTATCTTTTATGCATATAAAAAACTTGCTCAGTACCCACTGTCTCCCCCTCATTAGACAACTTTCCTAAAAAAGACAAAAAAAAACCAGAGAAAAAAATAGTTCTTCTGTTTGATTCCTCTTCTCTGTGAATCACAAAATGGCAGAATGATTGAAGTTGGTTAAATCTCTGGAGGTCACCTGGTCACCTAGAGCAGGTTGCCGAGGCTCTGGGTGGCTTTTGGAGACACTAGTTTTGTGCATATCCAAAGGAGAAGGCTCCGCCACCTCACTGGGAAACCTGTGCCCAGTCACTCTCATAGTAAAAAATATTTTCTTGTCGTTCAGAGGGAAACTCCTGTGTTTCAGTTTGTGCCCATTGCCTCTGGTCCTGTCAGAAGGCAATCGTATTTATACATGCAGTTGTACTGTACAAATGCAACAAAATATTTCAATACACTTTGTGGAACCTTTTTTCTGATATGTTTTTAAAACCCCTAGTAGGAGAACTACTCAAATGGGCCACTCCAGTGTGGATCTAGACACTGATAAAATTTTATCTGAATTCTGACAGGTTCCAAATCATATTATGGCACTCTCAGTCTTGTAAGACAAATGCTGCTGCCACACCCTGCTGTGGAGGTGGCAAACAAGACTTTACTGACTAAGCAGTACAAGAGTCAAAATAATGAGTTTTTAATTACAGCACCTCCAGGAAAGGAAATGAGTAGGTCTCATTGGTGTCTGATATTGCCAAGGTCAGCAGAAAAAGTTAGAGTCTTTTATCTTGAATGTTTCTACTGAATTTAGTAGGAAATATTTCAGTGCTGTTTATTTGTTCCTCATTATTTGCCTCATGCTGTTCTTGTTTTCTAATTCTTTTGTGCTATGTCTTTTTGAGTAGTCTCACAACTGCAAGACTTAATCAGTCCATGGTCTCATTTATAACCATAAAAGTCAAAAAGATGCACAAGTGGTAGTTTTGCATTTTTCTTGCTCCCAAACACGTATCTTTATTGATTGTTTTTGATGACTTTTGATTCTGATGATTTCTTATTTTACTAATTGCACACAAATGGTTAAACTAATTGTTGAATTCTTGAAATTCTTGGATCTGTAGCAGAAGTAGAACTTAACCAACTCTAGTACTATCTTGAAATGATTTAGCTGATTTAGTGTTGGATGTTGATGTCTTTTTTTATTTCACAAATCTTATTTTGAAAGTTTCTGGTATCACTGACGAGTCAGATCCATCATTTGAGAGAAAGCAGGCTTTTCACCTGAAGGTCATTAACCTATATTTGATATCCTGTTCTCTATCGAGATACAGTTTGAGACCCAGACTCTGAGTTCATATATTGATTATCTGTGGTATACTCAGTGCAAACACTTCAGTTGTAGTTTTCTCAGTCTTCTAAACACATCAGATATTTCCATGCTATAGCAAATTTCTAGCCTGTTTGTATGGAAATTCAGGTGAAGACAAAAGTCTATTTGCAAGGAACAGGCTTAGCACATGACCCTCCTCTAGAATTCAGATCACAAAAATGACTTTGTTTTCTTTAGTGTTTTTTTTTTATAACAGTATCATTTGTTGTGGTTTTCACCATCTTGTCTTGGAGAACATTTTGCCTACATCTGAGTGTATCCATTTGCCTTTCTTTTGTCAAGGACTCCACAGTGTGTCCACCAAACGCAGTCCAGGATGTCCAACATGGAAAGCCCAGCACCATCTAGTCCAGGAAAAAAACGGTTTGATTTGGATGTTCTTTTTCTTGACATTTATTTTCTTGGTTTCACACATTCACCCTGCCTCAAAGGGACAAATGCCCTTTGATAATGTTCTTGGCATGATTACATGCGCATGATCACAATAGGTAGGGCTGCGGTATGGAAGTGAAAAGCTATTGTGTAATGATTTGGACACTCAGAACTAAAAGACTCCAGAGAGATTACCACCTAAGTAAAACAAAGGTAACTGATACATCCTGCCAGAAAAGAACAAGATTAAAATGATGTTTGCTTGGGTTTAAGGAAATGAGGGAAAAAAAAAAAAAAGTGTTTTCTTGGTGACAGAATCAGTAGTGTGAAGGGTTCAGAAGCTCAGAAGGCAATTCAGAACTGCCAAGAAGCATCTCTCAGCTGCCATCAGTAGTCCAGAGACAATATTTTTAAGCTGCCAAGGGGCAGACTTTGTTTCCAGACGATTCTCTGACAGCCTCTGAGCTGCCATCTGGCTGCTCTCCAATCAGCCCTTTCATGTTTGCTCCCTGCCAGCCACACAACTGGTATTTCAAGCGGTAGCTGTCTCATGAGATGTTTTGGTCTTGGTGCCATGCATTCAGCTGGGGGTCGGTGAGCCTCTAGCAATTGTCTCAAATGGCCCAATGCCCCAAGACACAAGTGGGTTTATTTTGTAGAACAATTTTTGCTGCCTCAGGGCAAGTTTTACATCTGCACAGCATGACTAACAGCTGCCAAGTTTGGAGGCAAGGAGCTTCAAGCTGGCAAGGTTGGCTCTGGAAGGCATTGCAGGGCCTGTCTGCCATCAGGGAAGCCATGCCCTGGACACAGCAGAGCAGGTTCCCATCCCAGGCAACAGCTTGGCTGCAGGGATGAAGAATGTTATTGGGCTTTCCTGTGTGTTCAGAAAACAGGTGCTTGGCATGGAAAGTGGCACTCCTTCCCCTCTGCTTTTACTGAAATCATTGATGATGCCATGTCTGAGACTGTGCAAGTCACTGAGGTGTGACAAAGGTGCTGCCCCAGTCTGTGACTTGTCACGTTGAATTGTTCTCCGACAGTAGAGTAATTAGGACTGATTCAGCACCTGATATCCTGAGCCCTATCGCAGTGGCCTTTGGACTTTAGCATGATTTGAACTATAGCATTGTGCTCCTAACAGCGCCCAGAACAGCATCCTGGCTCACAGAGTGACTGATCATTCTCTTGGAACAGAATCAACAACATTTCTGTAAAGGAAATATGTAACATCAAGTGATGTTAAGCCATAAGCTTGTGCAAACTTTAAGACATCTGATTTGGAGGTTTGCCTTTGGTTTTTCATCTTGGTATTAAAATGTATTTAGCTTATTAAGACAAAATTCCTAATAAGGTCCCTAACTTCATGCAAATACCTGGCAGCCAGTTGAATATTGCTGCTCAATGACATGATTTATATCTTTGTCACTTCAGTCTTCTCATGGAAAGTGACGTTGTCCAAGGAAAATAACTTGTTTCAGGATAACATTCTGCGTTTGCAGAATGATTTTTATTTTGTTGCTTCAGAATAGATTGGAAACACATGAAGATATTAAGAAATGCACAGAACAGAATGGAGATATACATACTTCCTGCAAGAATGATGACTGTACTTTTTAGTGCCACCTGTTACTGAGAAAAAATCATTGTGACAAATTACAACAGTAAACAATTTTTAGAATTCTGAAGTATTGCTTTTAATTTTTGTACCATCAGAATTACATAACTATCAATCTTAGTTCTCTTTTCTGCAGTAATTCTACAGTGAGAAGCTTTGATTTAGGGAAACCCCACTATGAATCACACTGTGAATTTATTTTTCCATTATGTAGTCAGAGGTGTGAGTGGAAGTTTCTCCTTAGAGAGAGAAGGATGAAAGCCATTAGAACATTGTAAAAGATTATCAGATATAACTAGGGGGGAAACGAAACAGCCTAAAGAGTCAAATGCAAGCTCTAGGTACGTGAGGTATAAAGTAAGTGGAAATCACTGAGACAGAAAATTGTTTGAGGCTGGGAAATTCCTCTGGGGAAACACATTTCCTTTTATGCTTCTGCCTAAATGTTCTTTTCAGTCAATGTTAGAAAGAAACATGCTGGGTAGACCTCTGGCAACACTTAGATTTCTGTGTAGACTGAATGAACAAGGAATTGTGAGTAGAGGGTTTTTTTTGTCTGAAGGCAAGAGCTTGAAAAGGCGAGGGTGGCCATGTGCTAGCAGCCGTGCCATGGGAAGAGCAGATGACTGAAACCTTTCCTTCCCTTGTTCAGGGGACATGTGCTGAAGAACACGCAGCTGAAGCAAATGCAGATGGTGAAATGAGACATGACTTTTTAGCCCAACTCTGTGGAAATTCCCAAGACGGAGGGAAGCCACTGTCTCTATTTCTGCTTCTGCTTCCTCTTGCTGATACTGTTTAAGGTTTTTCTCTTGATGACTCTTCAATAACATAAACAGCTCCCACAGTCAGTGCCGAAGTCCAGGACCTAATTAATCTCCATTGCTTCTTTGCCTGTATGTGTATAAACATGCCTATGATGTCTTGAGAAAATTAAAGAAAAAAAGTATAGAAGAAATAAAGACTTATCTACTCCTCAGGGGGAAAAAAAAAAAAAAAATACGTGAAAGAAACAGAGGTATTGAATCAGGAACTATATAAGCCAAATGATAGAAAGACATGAAGGAGAAATATTCACAGGGAAACAACACTAGTTTAGAAACAGAGTTAGAGAAGTTAAGCAGCATTTGCAAGTCCCAAGATCATGTGAAATGTAGCAAAGACTTTGGAGAAGTATCCAACACAATTAGAATCATAGAATTCTTTAGGTTGGAAAATACATTTAAGATCATTGAGTCTAACTGTTAACCTAACACTGACAAGTCCACCAGTAAAACATGTCCCTAAGTAGTACACCTACACATCTTTTAAATATCTCTAAGTATGGTGACTCCACCGCTTCAGATTAACACTCTCTATCATATTGGTATCATCTGCACTCGTGCAATGTTATTCTTATGAGATGGCAGCAGGTCCCAGGCAGTCAGGTCCTGCAGAGACTTTTCCTTTTTGGCTAATGGCAGCATCAAGGCCCTCTGGCTCAGACCACAGCCTTCCACCTCCACAGCACAAGCATTTTTGTTTTCCATTTTTTCTTCACAAAATGCCAGGAACTGACGGCCTGGTACTTTTCCCGGCTGAGCTAGAGCTAAACCGCAGAGCAGCGCGTGTCTCTCGCTGGGGATGCAGGCGCATGAGCTGGAGCCGTCCTTGGGCTTGTGCCGAAGGCTGCTTCCAGTCAGCTGAGGGGCAGGCAGGAATCTGTTTAGGCTGGGGAGCAGCTGGATGTGATCATGATGAAGCCTTTTGAAGACCCAGCTTCCTATGCAGTACCTTCTTCCCCTGCTAAACAGTCAATGTTAACAGAAATCTGCGTAGATAAGAAAGGCATTCGTTGACGTCTCCTTGCTTCCCTGTCCACCTTTGCATTCCCTGCTCCAGTGAGGTTCAGGTCAGACCTCTGAAATTCAGAGCACTCAGACTCAACAATCAGCCCTTATGGAAGACTCGTTACTATTTTGACACAACTTTCCACCAGTTCTTTATGCTGAGAATAATGAGCACTAGGGTTGCATGTCCAGACCCTTATTTCCCTGCAGAGTAATTAAGCTAAACTGAAGCCTAATACCAAACATTATTTTTTCAGGCAGTCCATGTCTGTCAAAAATGTTTTTAGATATAAATGAACCAATTTCTGTTTATTATGTATAAAGAATTGTACCAACTTTTTCCCTAACAGTTTTGTCAATATTTTATAACTGTACTTTGATTTTAGTTCACTTTAATTTTTTTCATTTGTAAAGGTATGGGGCATTTTCACCTCTATTTTCCTGCATTTCTTTTAGGCGTATTGAGGTCTGCAATTTGTTAATTCAGAGTTTTACAGTAAGAAAATATCACTAAATCATAGGATCATAAAATCGTAGAATCATAGAATCGTAGAATCATAGAATGTGTTGGGCTCGAAGAGACCTTTAAAGGTCATCTGGTCCAACTCCTTTGCAGTGAGCAGGGACAAATTGTAGAATCATAGAAGTTTTAGGTTGATAAAAACCTTTAAGATCATCGAGTCCAACAGTTAGCCTAGCAATGTCAGGTCCACTACTGTCCCAAAGCACAACATCTACACATCTTTTAAATACCTCTGGGGATGGTGACTCCACCATTTCCCTGGGGACAACCTGTTCCAATGCTTAACAATTTTTTGGTGAAATTTTTTTTCCTGATATCCAATATAAACCTCCCGTGATGCAAGTCCAGGCCATGTCCTCTTGTCCCATCACTTGTTAATTTGGAGAAGAGACCGATCCCCACCTCTCTAGAATCTCCTTTCAGGTAGTTGTAGAGAGTGACAAGGTCTCTCCTCAGGCTCTTTCTCTCCAAGCTAAACAACCCCAGTTCCCTCAGCTGCTCCTCATAAGACTTATTCTCAAGACCCTTCACCAGCTTCATAGCTGTTCTCTGCACACAGTCCAGTTCCCCATTGTCTTTCTTGTCATGAGGGACACAATGCAGAGTACAGGGAGACAATCCTCTTCTCTACTCCTGCTGGCCACACTATTTCTGATGCAGGCCAGGATGCTCTTGGCCTTCTTGGCCACCTGGTCACACTGCTGGCTCATGTTCAGGAGTTGTTGACCAACACTTCCAGGTCCTTTTCTGCCAGGCAGCTTTCCAGATACTCCTCTCCAAGCCTGTACCGTTGCTGGGGGTTGTTGTGACCCAAGTGCGGGACTCAGCACTTGGCCTTGTTGAACCTTATATAACTGGCCTGAGACCATCGATCAATCTTGTCCAGATCCCTCTGCAGAGTGTTTCTACCCTTGAGCAGATCAATTCTTTTTGTTCATGTCTGAAAATTAAGATGGATTAAGAATAATCAACAATGAAGTTTCCTTGGGCTATGAACCATGAGACTAAATCTCTTTATATCTATACATTTCAAAGAATGATTTTCCTAGTTGTTTCAAATACCAACACTAGACTGTTGCTTCTGCTTTTGAAATATCCTGTATTGGCTTTAATCATTCACCCCAGGCAAGCAATGTGGAAGCTATAAAATCATTTGCTTTTCCCAGGAATAATATCTGTTCTGCTGAACTTAGATATAATTAGCGGGTATTACACGACAGTAATTGTAGAACCAGATACTAAGTTGTCATGGGTTGACCCTGGCCAGCCACCAGGTACCCACACAGCCGCTCACTCACTCCCCCTTCACTGCTAAACAGGGGGAGAAAATATTTCCAAGGGTTCAGGGTTTGAGATAAGGACAGGGAGATCACTCTCATTTACTGTCCCGGGCAAAACAGACTCAGTTTTGGGGAAATTAAGTACATTTATTAAAAGAACTAATCAGAGAGGAGTAGTGAGAAGTAAGAAAGAGCAAACAAATCTTAAACAGAACACCTTCCCCCCATCCCTCCCTTCTTCCCGGACTCAACATCAATCCCGGTTTCTCCACCTCCTCCCCCTGAGCAGCGCAGGGGGACAGGGAATGGGGGTTGCGGTCAGTTCATCCGACGTTGGTTTCACCGCTTCTTCGTTCCAGGGGAGGACTCTTCACTCTTCCCCAGGGCCATTGTGGGGTCCCTCTCACGGGAGACAAGCTTCACGCTCTCTTCTCCGCGTGAGTCGTCCCACGAAGGGCAATTCATCACAAACTGCCCAACGTGAGACACCTCACGAGGGGCAGCCCACCCCTCGCGAGTCTGAGGCGCAGTCCTTCGGGGGAAACTGCTCCAACGTGAGCCACCCGCAGTGTCCCAAAAGTCCCACCGGCCAACCTGCTCCAGAGTGGGCATTCCTCTCTTCCATGGGCTACAGGCTCCGGCAGCGACTTGCTCCAATGTGGGCTTCCCACGGGCTGCAGCCTCCTTCAGGCATCCACCCACACGGCATGGAGTCCTCGGTGGACATCTATGCGGTGATCCTCACGGTGGACATCTGCACCTCGCCCATGGGCTGCAGGGGGACAACCCGCTTCACCATGGTCTTCACCACAGACCCGGGGGACTCTCTCTGCTCCGGCGCCTGAAGCTCATCCTCCCTCCCCTCCTTCTTCACTGACCTTGGTGTCTGTACAGATTCTCACTCCTCCATCTCTGTGCCAGCTGTTATGGCGCAGTTCTTTTCCCCGTTCTTAAATATGTTTTTCACAGAGGCATTCCTCTGCTATCACCTTACTGATAGGCTCAGCCTTGGCCAACGGCGGGTCCCGGCTGGCATTGGCTCTATCAAACTTGGGGAGCTTCTAGTGGCTTCTTGCAGAAGCCACCCTGCATCTCCCCACCGCCGCCGAAATCCGGCCAGGCCAAACCAAAACATAACTACATTATTTTTCCTTGAAGTTTGGGAAACTAAGTGAAGTATTTCCCAGCACAATTAAAATTTTCATCCTGTATTGAGCTCCTTTAGAGCAAAACTTGCTCATATATCATGAAGAAATTATAATAGCACATATTTGTATTTCTCCCCCTCACTCTAATAGTTACTGTTTCCCTTTTAAGGTTTTTGAGAAGACTCTCCATCTTCAAGAAGAAGCAATGCCAAAACCATTCTGAAAGACGTCAAGCCTGTACTTGACAGCTTCTGGAGTCAGCAAACATGCAGCCACAATTACTCTGGTGTTTAGCTGTCTTCACAATTAGAAATGTTTTCCCCAATTTAGGGGACTACACTGTAGGATCCCGTATGTGTCCTGGGTATTTAAACTCCTCTTACCATTGATTCTATTACTCAACACAGCCAACACAGTCAATGAAAAATAGAGAGCAATTCATATCATCTTAAAGTCCATGTCATATGGTCAGTTGAATCACTCAAGAATCCATTGTCCAAAATGGGAGCTTAGACACCTAAATAGCTTATGGATATTCTCCCTTATTACTCATTTGCCTACACTTGAGACACCCACCTGGGGCTGGCTGCCATGGCATAAAAACTATGGAGAGCTACGTCCTTCCAGGACAGCTGGACGTCAAGTGAGATTTTCTAGAGCATCTCAAACACGCTGATGGTCAGGCAGCCGAATTCCAAACCTCTGTTGTTTAAGACTATTCTAGAGTTTTGGAGAACAGTGTTCTCATTTTTAGGAAAAATCTTTTATATATTTAACAACACTTGTGGCTTCCCTCACCTTCCTTCCATGAAACAGCGAACACAGAGTCACAAGATGGTTGCTTTAGTCTTCTTTTTCCAAACTCACAAAAACTCTTGTTGAGCTTCATGGAGTTTTTTCCTACCAGAGCTCATCTCTCTATTGCAGCTGAGACCTTACTGGTGCTGGCAAGAGTTTAAACATTATTTTACTTGCCATACATATGGAAACTTACTTTACACGTCCCTGTAATATGACTGATTTTCGTTAATATCAATTTAAAAAAAAATATTGCATCATTTTAGGCCTCAGTATTGCTAGCATCATCAGATTGTTTTAGATAGAATTTCTAGTTAGCACCTGACAGTTCTCCTGGAGTTAGGATGTCGATTATTCCTAGATAAGATCAGTTCTTTGTACTGTCTTTTATATTTTATTACTACATGTTATACATAGTATTCTATATTTTCTTAAGTATTAAAACATATGTATCACATATGACATTATATTATTCATTATATGTTACATTGTTACTATTATATGTTATTTCCTATTATTTATTCAGTTTGTCAAGACCCTGTTCCATAAACAGTCTAAATTCTTGATTCGCTGTTTACTTGAAAAGCATTTCCTTATTTGTTAAAGACACTACGAAATTGCCCAAAACAGAAGGCTCAGGCAAAATAAGGATAGTAATGTTAGTTAAACACATTGTGTCACTACCTGGTGATGAAACTGTTATGCATCATTTTACTAATCAGAGGATATTATACAGCATGAGTCAGACTGTCACTGACTTATGAATTACCTATATAAACAGAGCTGGGAAGCATGTTCAGTAGCTTAAGAGTGAAACCGAGTCAGAAAAGCTTAGACAAGGATGAAGACTATTTCACTTCTGCTGCTGAATGTTGCCATCTCCTCTGCTTTTCCTGTGTCTCCAGAAGCAGAAGATGAAGGAAAAACCCTACAGCTTGTAGAGGTAAATATTTTTCGGTATGTTTCTGAGTAAAACATGAGGTAGTCTGCGAGATAACTATAACCAGAACTCTTCTCACAGAATATGGTTGGAAATTAAAGATGTACTATTTTGCAGAGGTTTCAGGAGAAAGCTTTTACTGTCAATCCAGAAAACGTGTGAAAACTGTGTGGAACTTATTTACCCAAAATCTGTTTGAATATTGCATAACTTCCCCTTTGATGTTGTCAATAAAGTAGCAACAAAATTACCACAGCATAAGGTTTAGCAAGGTTCTGCAACTGTGCAATAACAGTCAACCAGATAAAATTTACATTTCAGTATGTGCTTTGAAACTTGTAATAAGACTGGTCTCAGTAACATAAAGGAGGAAACTTGCTTGAATCAAGCATGTATTCCAGCATTTTGCTGAATGGATCTTCTATGGAATGCTTTGGAAAAAAAAGGGACATCTATGAGAAATACAAGAGTTACACAGACACAACACTATTGTGTTAAAATTGTTGAAATTTAGTGGGAAGACTTGAACTCCTAATATCATATGTCATAGCTAAAAATAAATGGCATGGTTTGCCAAGTGCTGACTCTAACAGTAGTCACCTGCTTCATTGGGAATCCCGACTCTGTGCCAAACTGTTTCCTTGAATGAGATCAGTTATAAGCTTCCTCCTAAATTTTGTGGTTAATTGTGCTTCATACATAGTGTGGGATTAGTTATTGATAATAAATATTATATTTTCCAGTTATTTCTTCATATAATCTATTAGTGAAACAAACAATTCAGAAAACTATATGAAAACTGTAAGTTATATCTGACTCTTCATGCCACTTCCTGGCCAAAATAGGCTCTTCTTGCTCCTGGTAAACACAGGGCATCTCACTTTGAGTATAGTTCAAGATTACTTAGAAAATTTAACTGTGACTGAAGACCATACTGATATACTACATTGTTCTTCCTTTTTTTTAAACTCTGCTTCAGAGTTATCTACAGAATTTCTACAATCTTCAAAGGGATCATCAGCCTAATCTAAGAAACAAGGGTGAAAATCGCCTTGCTGCAAAGCTCAAGGAAATGCAGGCATTCTTTGGACTACAAGTCACTGGGAAACCTGATCTTGAAACTTTGGACATGATGAAAAAACCCAGATGTGGTGTGCCTGATGTAGGACAATACGTGTTCACAACAGGGAATCCAAAATGGAAAAAAAATAATCTGACATACAGGTAACATTTCCTAATGTAGTTCAAAGAGATATAAATGTAGCGTCCCAGTTTTGGGGAGTCTAAAGGATGTACACTAAGCCATATATGAATATCCAGAGTGCTAAATCGATTCCTGGAAGAAGACAGACACTCTAGAAGGTATTATCTAAAGTGGAGCCATTACTAATTTTTGTTCATGAAAGATAATGTCTAAGATTTCTGACTTTTGCACAAGTTATTTTTCAGCTAAAATGCTGTAGTCTGAATAATATATAATGTGCTTGGTTTACTTTGAAGGATTTTGAATTACACCCCAAAGATGAGACAAGTTGATGTAGATGAAGCAATCCAAAAAGCTCTCAGTGTTTGGAGCAACGTGACACCACTGACATTCCGGAAAGTTGAGAACAAAGAAGCAGATATAATGATCTCTTTTGCTTATAGAGGTAACATTAATATCGTTATGTATTAAATAACCATCTGAAATCATAGAAATAATTTAGGATTCTTAAAGATTTTTTTCCTTTTCATTTTAGACCACCATGACAACTCTCCTTTTGATGGCCCCAATGGGCAGCTGGCTCATGCCTTCCAGCCTGGTGAAGGTATTGGTGGAGATGTGCATCTTGATGAGGAGGAGCATTGGACAGAAGATGGAAGAGGTAAGGACTTCGGGTACAGGAAGATCTGCTGGTAAACTTCAGTCAAATCCTTTATCTTTCTTAACCTAGCACTTAAAAACTTGGTGCTAACTAGGGTATTCAGGTCTCACCAACACTGTTGTCTCAGTGTTAGTTCTAAAGATTTTTTTCTTTTGGATCACTGAACCTTCACTATTTGTTGGCATGATCCTAGATCTCAGCAGTTTATGCAACACAGGAGAAACAGGGTTTGTGTTTAAGGTTCAGAGACACTAGAGAAAGGGCAATGAGACCACAGTTAAGGTCAGATGTTCTTTAAGTACTCATCTAGCTCTTCTGTTACAATATTTTTGAGTCGTGATGTTGATAGCATTACTTACAGCTTCTCTTGCACCTGTAGTGTATTTTGAGACGATGCATAAATGTTTCCCACTTAGTCAGCTATGTTGAATATTGAAACAGGTTTTACTTTGTTTCATATGATTTTTATCCTCTAGGCTACAATTTGTTCATTGTTATTGCCCATGAGCTTGGCCACTCGCTGGGTCTGTCTCATTCAAATGATCCTGGAGCACTGATGTATCCGACTTACGCCTACACGGACCCCAAGGAATTCCTTCTTCCTCAGGATGACATTGATGGTATTCAAGCCATCTATGGTAAGAAAAAATATTTTTTATTTATTTAACATTTCTACTTAGGAGGCTGGTAAACAGTAATGAGAAGATATTTAAAATACGCTTAAAATGTGAATCCAAAATGAGAAGTTTAGCTATTTTTGTAACAATGGAACAATGAGAAAAAAATTCTGGAAGCTAACTTAGGCTGAAGTTCAGTTTTACAAAAAGCTCATTTTGGAAAACTTGAACATAACCAGTTTTATTAGCATTAAAAGTCTGCTTTTAGTGACAGACCCTTAGTTTAAAACTACAAGCCTTCTCATTCTCTGTAAAGCAGCTTCCTGGTGTCGGCAGAGACTTCTGAACACTGTCTTTATACTTCTCTATACTAAAAGATAAAATATTCTTCCTACAGGGCAGTCTAGTGTTGCTGTGCAGCCAAGAGGACCTGTAACTCCAGAAGCTTGTGACCCAAATTTGACATTTGATGCTATTACTACTCTACGTGGAGAAATAATGTTCTTCAAGGGCAGGTAACAGCAATAAACATACGTATTATCTATTTATAATATTCTATAGTTTTAAGAAAGTCTATACTCTGTGAGAAAAACTGTCCTTTTGGGATGTAGTACAAAGAGAATCTCAGAAAACCACTGCATATTTACATAAACAACAGTTCTCAAACCATTAATCCCAAGAGCCCTAGTTGTAAGGAGTGGTGAAAGAGATGGGGGTTTGTAGGTTGTTTTCCAACTATTCTGCTGCCACACTATTCAGTGGCCTCTGCTGCCATAGACTTGTCTCTGAACTCAGTTCAACTAAGATCAAAGCATGAACATTCATACATCCCTTAGCCATGTGTCCATGGGTCCCATGCTGGGACCTTTCTGCTCCATCTCAGTACAAGAGCAGGAGCAGAACAGAAAGCACTGTTACGTAGAAAGATGTCTGAAACCAACCCATAGGCTGTCTTACAAAGAAATAGAAGGGCTTATATTCATCTTGCCTGGGTTTTAGCGTGTAACTGAGGTGCCACAGTTAAGAGGACAGTTGCTCTTGGTGTCTTTTACATTCAATGGAGGGGGATACTCACACCCAGGTACCCACCTTCCTCCCTTGTCATACTCCAGGAGCTATAACAATTATTTTGTACTTATGATAGGAGTGGAACTAATTTATTACACACATTTTGTTTAAACCAGATATATGCTGCGCAAACATCCTGCAAGGGCAGAGACGGAGCTCAACTTTATCTCGCTGTTCTGGCCACAGTTGCCATCAGGAATTCAAGCTGCTTATGAAAACGTTGATAGGGATGAAGTTTTACTTTTTAAAGGTAATTGAATCTGTAATTCTCTACTTTTTCTGACCAGTTACGCTCTGTAAATTTGCAGACTATGCAGTCGCAAAAGTCAAAATGTTTTTTAAGGAAGATCAGTGAAACAGACAATCTTACAAATCTTCAAATAATTAAATGAGAGGATCACAGAGATATACTGCTGTAAGGGATCTCCAGAGATCATAATCTTGAAAATTCACCCCTCTTTTATAGTTAATGGCCTGAGAAACAAGACACAAAAATAGCTTCCTTTCCTCAGGTCTAGTTCTCTTCAGGTAACAGAATTTCACTTTATACAGAAGGATTTTTGCTGAATTCAGGCAAATATAGATACTTACACACTACTGTTACTGATACGCTTATTAGCATTTTGTGATATTTTGGGGAAAAAGTAAAAAAGGTGGTGGAAACGTGTACTCTGAGAAGAAAACTTGTTTACTGAAAAAGCAATCAATCCTTTTCTTTAAAGGTCTCAAATTTGCTTTAAGTGTCTCAAACAACTTCATTATGCACATACAGTACATGACATACTACCATATATGAATATGTTCATTGCATCTAAAATTAACAAAGCATTTTGAGTAGGCATATGCCCTTCTTAGCAGTTTAATTTAATGCACATTATCTAGTTTTCCAAATATTATATGTCTCTGTAAGCAAATAGCACATTACAGAAATTCAATAAATTATCTCAATCCAATGTCAGTGGATTAACTCATCAACCTACAGTCCTCTTCAAGTTATTACCCAGACAAATATTTTCTATTCATTTTTTTAAAAGTCTGGGAAAAGTATTATTCTCATATCTTATGACTGTAATGTTTTACTCATAAAATTAGAAGACATTTACACTGTGTTCATGATGTAGTCCTAGTGTAAGAATTAGAAACATTTTCTACGGTAATAACCCAAATGGAATGATACTGATATATAAGACACATTGTTTGTTACCCATTTGAAATACAATCAAATGCTGTTTGTACATAGCAAAACCAAATGAAATGTGCTTATATTTTTCAGAGGATAAATATTGGCTTATCAGGGGATATGACGTTGCACGTGGCTATCCTAAACCAATTTATCATTTGGGGTTCCCAAAGACTGTTAGAAGAGTTAATGCAGCTTACAGTGATGAAACCACAGGAAAAACATACTTCTTTGTAGCTGACAGATACTGGAGGTAAGATTTAATGTTCATTTACTAGAAGGCATATCTCCACTTTTCCCCAAGGACTTATATATTCCTATAACATTAAAGTGCAATGATTTTTAGACCAGGTATATTCCAGAAATTCAAGCAGGATTCTCTGGAATCTTCAAAATTTTAAGCATCTGCTAGGAAATACCAACTTTTCTGCAATATATTTTTGCCATTAATTAGATTCCTAATTATCAGGAATGCAATTAACTTGCATTTGGATGAAACTTCTGCCCAATAAAAAAGCGATTTTCTTGCAAATTATTGATTTTTTTCACCACAACATTACTACTGTTCTGTGCAATGTTGCGATGGTGTCCACTTTACACTTTTCAAATAAAATTAACTCCTAATAAAAAGTGTTGTAATTGAGTTTCTCTGTGAGCAAACTACAAGTATTCTCCAATTGTGCAGTTGGTTGAAGTGTAGCTCATGGCAAATTTCAGAGAGTAATTTTGTTAAGAAGTACGTAGTTGACACTAATACAATTATGTTATAGGACTGTGCTAATATTTTCTAATCCCAAGTTTTATGTTTTGCTTTTATACTGGACTGGATATCCAGTGCCTCAAAAGAGAAAGTCATTTTATGTGCAAGCGATGGCCAAGGCTCTGAAATACATTAATAAATTCCTGGGCTGCATTCCCAAGGTCTTCAAAAGCCTTGTTACCCACTTTACCAAAGGCAGAATCTTCAAATCTCAAGACACTCACAATGTGAGAACCTAAATACATAATAAGAAGAATCAAAAAGTTACTTCAGCTGATCTTTGTAAGACTTCTTAGTAACAATAGAGTTGCATATGTATATAAATTTGTTTTGGACTTTCAAAATACTGTCTGCTTCCTCACAAATTGTAATAATGTTTCTTGCATTAAGATATGATGAAAACAAGAAAGCTATGGATCATGGTTATCCCAAGAAAATAGTCTCCCACTTTGGAAAAATTGGCAGGGTTGATGCTGCTTTCCAGAAAGATGGTAAGTAAAACAAAACTTTAATCTCAGTTTACTTAAATATTTAGGCTTCTGTAAGAAGAATAATTCGAATTCAGATCTCTGTTATTAACTGTAATGAGATAGTAATGAAAAAAAGCAAGTACACATGGACTGTTTATGTTGTTGTTTGGGGTTTTTTGTTTGTTTTTTTTTTCCAAAATACTGAAAAGTCATCTATGAAATAGAAATGGATTGAATTTTATTTCTAGGCTATGTCTACTTCTTCCATGGAACAACTCAGTTCCAGTTTGATCCTCGTGCCAAACGGATTGTCAAAATAATGAAGAGCATCAGCTGGTTTAATTGTTAATTGCAGTGGTTTTCCAGATGCACACTATGTATTTACGTGCTGAATTTTTCAGTATTTCATAACTATCAAGTCAGAATGGATTTCTGCTCAAGTTCTGTGCGACTATAGTTTTTTACTGTAAAATAAATACCTTTATATAATTTATCAAAATTTCACCTGTTATGTTAAAGTTTCCTAATAAATTATGTTTGTCATATCATTGTGTCCTTGATGTCTTATTTGCACTAATACTCAAGAGCCAAGTCTAGCTCCCAAACACTAGAAAACGTATCCTGACATGAAATGTCAGATCTTCTTCCCCAAAGCCAGAGAAAAGAGCAGCCAGCTGGCTCTGAACTCCATCATCCCATGGAAGCCCTGGTGGAAATCCTATGGGTAATTAGGTGAATTTGGGCTCTTTAAAATTGGTCTACAAATCACACTTCCACTTTCTAGTCCCCTTTCCCTGACTTCCCCTCTTAGCCTTCTCTCCAAGGTATATGTCTTTGCAAGTATAAGTGGAGGTTTTTTATCATGGTTTTGGGTTTAGGAACTGGACTTAAGCCTGGAAATGCAGATTAAAAGGGACTTCTAAGATGATAGAATCGTTTCAACTGGAAAGCACTTTTAAGATCATTGAGTCCAAAAACTAACACTGCCAAGCTCACCACTAAACCGTGTCCCTAAGCACCACATCTACATGTCTTTTAAATACCTCCCGAGATGAAGGACTCCACCACTTCCCTGGGCAGCCCTGAGTTTTAACAACCCTTTCAGTGAAGAAATTTTTCCTAATATCTAATCAGACCATCCCCCGATGCAACTCAAGGCCATTTCCTCTTGTCCTATCACTTACTACTTGGGAGAACAGACCAGTCTCCACCTCGCTACAACCTCCTTCCAGGTAGTTGTAGAAAGCAGTAAGGTCTCCCCTCAGCCTCCTTTCCTCCAGGTTAAACAACCCCAGTTCCCTCAGCCGCTCATCATAAGACTTGTTCTTGAGTCCTTTTAGAGCAGCCCCTTGCTAGCACAGGGAGTTATGTCATATTATGGAAAAATAATACACTTTACTCAAGGCTCTTTCAAGTGCTTACTACTCCAGTAGTTAGTGAATCTCTCCTAATTTCAGTGGGTTAAAGAATGAAGAAGTTTACTTAAAAAATGAAAATTCCTAGTAAAAAAATGTTTCTGATAAAAAAGTTGACAAAAAAGACAGCTTGTCTCCCAGCTTAATGGCAATTTCTTTAAAAATATCCTCAAATAAAATAGTGTTTGAAGTGTTATCCACTTTCTCTTTAGTCTTTGTAGCTCAGTTCACAATGTTAGAAGCTGTATGACCATAATAAAATGTATTGTCTGATACATCTGCATTATCTGACATATTTCAGAAGAAGGCTTCAGGTTACTATAATAGAAATAATTGCATTTTGAGAAAACAATGTTTAATCTTACAAAAACATAGCCATTCACTTTTTTTCATTACTTAGCTGTCTGTATTAAAAACCTATTAAACTGTATCCTTCATTAACAAAGAACAGACTTGGTAGTTCTTACATTTATTAAATTCAGGAGTAAAAATTAGTTTAAATACAATTTAAAGATAAGAAATTGTATAATTAAAAATTAACTTCGTTATATTCTTTATAAAACCTTAAAAATTACTATATAAAATATTTATAAAAATAAAATTAAATTAGAGTAAATCAAAGACTTTAATGAAGAAGTTAACTTATGTGAACCATGTTCTCACGAGATAAATTAGGTATTGGTTCTTTAATTTTAAACTCTAGTACCAATGCTATATAATCATATTTTCTTGTGTAGGCTTGTGCTCCTGAACCACCAATGACAATTAAACCAAACATTGTTTTAGAAGTCTATAAATTTGAATTGATGGTGTTGTTTTAGCAGAGATGGTCTACAAACAGTATAAGATTTACAGGGAAAGATAATATTTCTTATTAGACAAATTATATATAAATAAATAGAAATTGGGGACATGTGTTCCCTTCGGATATGAAGTAGAAGCAGAAGGAGAGCCTGAATATGGCACTTAGTGTCGTGGTCTAGCTGATGTGATGGTGTTGGGTCAGAGGCTGGACGTGATGATCTCAGAGGTCTTTTCCAGCCTCAACAGTTCTGTGATTCTGTGATCTCAAGACAGTGCCAGAATAGCTCCTCAGACTTAGAGCAGAACACTAATCCCACCCTGGAAAAGAAAAATAGTGGATACCCATGAAACAGAGAAAATGTTAAATGGGAGACATAACCTTTGCGTCTCATTTAACATCTCTTCTTCATGAGTTATGTATTATGTGTTCTGCTCTAAATCTGAGGGTTTTAAAGGAAAGAGAGAGGCAAAGGGTAATTTACAGACTGTGGATGATGAAGAAACTAAACAGAGGATGAAGTTTACAATGGCATATTTTCAGTCCTTGCCTTTTGGTGTCCTGTAAAGTTCTGATTTTTAGCTGCTAGGCACTTTTTTATATGTTTTTTGTGAGTATTTCCCTTGAGCAGGAAGACCAAGAGCTCTAAACGAAGTGATTTCTTTGTGAGAAATATTTCCCGTGTTTATGTGAGTGAATATTTCCTCTGCCTGCATGAGCGTGGTGGTTGCTCCATTCCAGCCACACCGTCAGGAGGAGGGCACGGACGGTGCTGGCAGGTACAAGCACCGTTTTCGGTAATTTGAAATCTGGATGTTGTTTCTAGTGCAGTCCACATAATAACCTCCCAACTTCTTACTCTCTTTTAATAAGTTTATGGTCCTATTTGCTAATTACTTTACTATAGTAGAGTACCATACCATTCCCTAGTGTCTGGTTACTGGTTTTGTGTGTAGCTGTAGCCCATATTGTTATTAATTGACACACCTTTGCCCAGACAGGTATCCAACTCTCTAAACACATGTTTAGAGTATTTGAGGTGCTGTAGGGAATCCAAGTCACCTATGCAGGTTTGAAAGAGGACTTTTGGGAGATAAGCACTTCTCAAAACCCTACAGTGTCTAGGCACTTATGTTTGGATGGTTGAATCATGTCCTCACAGGCTGCAGCTTTTGCTAAAGGCTTGCCAAGTCTTAAATACCTTATTGGAACCATTCATTGTTGTCTCATGTTTTTCACTCAAGCTGATTAATGATTTATTAACTATATGCTAAGATTGAGCCTACAAAATAATGGCTCAATGCAGCTGACTGAACAGGTATCTACTGTCATCAAACTGCTGGAGATTTCCAGATGGCCTCTATCTATCAGTCTAGAAGCCACATGTCCCCTTTAGGTTCTGAGTCATAGCCACCAGGCCTACGCCAGTGTCTTAGGTTCACTGGACTGTCTCAAAAGCACAAGAAATCACTGTTTAGGAGGTTTCATTGCAACCAGTGTTTTCATGTGAGCTCAGGTTTCGGCTCTGATCAGTGTCAATGGTGTTGGTCAGAATATTAGGTGAGTTCCTGACAGTTGTATAAATCTTCTTAAGTTTATCATGTGGTCAGATGAAATGTTCTCTAGATGCCATTTGACCATATTGTTTAGATTTCTGTTGATATAATGCCAACCTACATGGTTAACTCACGTGCAGACATCCATGCTATGAAGAGTCAGGAAATCTGAATCCCTGCTGGTATTGTGTCAAGATCACCATGATGCAGAAGTATTGATACTTCCTGTGATGCTCTGTGTACCATCATTTGGTACAACCAATGTGATGAGGACAGGCAGCAACCTTCCTGGGTCACGTAACTGCAGTCAGGATAAAAGTAGTTCTAGGATGAGAAAAGAAGTCATGACGTAAATCAGCATCCACCAACTCTAACCAATGTCAAAGATAAGCATTAGGAAACCATAAGCAGCAGCTGATTATACAGCTTCTTCTTTTCCCAGACCTCAAGGCCAGCTATAGATGGATTTGTGAAATATTGCTTGCGTAAAACGTGTTCAAGCCTCTCTCCCATGTGCAGTGGAAACTGGATGCTACGTTGTTGGTCAAGTTGCAAAACCCTGAAAGTGTTTAGAGTGATATAGACCTCCATCATCTGTCACTCAGATGTCTTTTAAGCAAACACTAATGTAACTTGAGCTGTGAGCTGAAGCTGGAAATGTAGTCTAAATTCGTTGTTTAAACTTCTCTACAGTTAGTAAAGACAGAGCACATACATAGAGGCTGGTTCATCCTGTTCTAAGATAGCTGGCTGAATCAGTCTCGTGTTTCTTTGTTTTCTGTAGAAAAATGCTTAACTAGTAAACGTATAAAGTTAGGTGCAACTATTCCTAATCTAGCTGTTCTCATCATCCCTATCCTTCCACTGCTACACAGCAGACAGCTGCGGGGATCTGATGGCCAGACACAGTGGGAAAAAAGAAAACTCTTTCTCCCAGTTCATACCAAATCTGCTCATAGTGCAGCATTATTTTTTTTAAAAAAAAAACCAACAAATTAATATCAGTCAAAACATATTTTCAAAAAAAAATATGTTCTAATGTCATTGGAAAGTATGCTTGGTGCTGCCTCTAAAGAGGGGTTTGTCTCTTGTGACCTACACCATATATATAATCAGATGACAGTACCGTGGGCATTCCTTCTAGCTTTAAAACCTTTCAGACAAACAAATATATCCATATAAAAACATAAGAGAGATCTTAAAAACTGAACTTTGTACATCTGGATAAACACATATGTCATTTCCAGCATCAGTGCAGTCGAGCTCTCCATCTCAGAAAATTCATTGTCACAGTTTGTGTGTCAGTTACAGAGCAGGATCCAGACCTCACAGGTCTTTTACGTTACAATACAATGATAATAAAAACACATTAAGGTAGGGGTTTGTTTGGGGGGTTTTTTTGGTAGCTGAGAAATGCCTTTAATAAACAAGTTTAGCTAGCAAGGCCACATTGTGAAATTTGGGCTAGAAAATTCGTCATTAACGCCTCCAGCTGGAGAAAAGCTGGCTGCAAGAGACAATAAAAAAATCCAAAAACACGGAAGCAAGTATTTCCTGAAAAATCCACCATTCAACATGAGAGTATTTCTTGCAACTGTTTTGTAAAATTTGAGTATATGTTGTCAGAGCTCCAGCAAGGTGCTGAACACCTTCAGCTCCCGTTGCTGCCATGGGAAGGGAAAGGTGCTTGGCCAGCATAGGGTGAAATCCCATAAGTTGTCACATCTCGTGTCAGTCTTGAAACTTCCTTTATTCTGAATTACTTAAGACAGGAAATAATCATATCCCCTGTGGCTAATGTGGTTAAACTGAAGAAACATTTTGTGATGAAATGGTAGATAGACAGATTAGGGAGAGAGATGATAGATAGATGGATAGATGGATAGATAGATAGATAGATAGATAGATAGATAGATAGATAGATAGATAGATAAACAGACAGATAGACAGATAGATAGACAGACAGACAGATAGACAGATAAGATAAATGCAGACAGAGATATAAGATTATTCATACCTTTTAGGATAGAAAAACACCTTTTCAGATTTGCCAGGAAGAGGTTGGGAGTGATTTAGGGTTTTCATCCATTTTCCAAAACATCCAGTCTTCCTTTACGAATCAATTTTAAAACAAAACTTTCTGCTTAGAGTCATTTCTCCCAAAGTTTTAAATTTTTTGGATGGGATTTGTATTTAGTGCATTACTCCTATTTTTTGGGGGACTGAGAGTGGTGAAAAGTCTCTATACATTTGGTGGCCCCATTTCACACAGCTAGATCAGGACAAATTACAAGGTTTTGCGTTTGTCCGCCATTTCATCTGCTGTGAAACTGCTTAGGTTCACTAAAATTCAGTATAAAATAGCTAAAACTGAGTGCCACTTTTGAATGATAGCTAAGGAGCTTGGGAGTATTCAAATACTAACCGACTTCAGATGTCTGTGGTATCGGATGGGTTTAATTAAAGTTTTATTGTGCAGCCAGCTCAGTGTTAGAAGATCTGTGGAGGTAATCAGAGCATGATAAACTCTGAGTCAGTCTACAGCTGGCTCTACAAAACACCCCACAACCGTACGAACTGGGATGTAAGAGGATTCACACGGAGGAGAGAGAAGATTGTTTTTCTACCAGGATAGACAGTGAAATAAGAATGAAGGCTCTTTCACTTTTGCTTCTAATTTGTGCAGCTGTTTCTAACGCTCTTCCCGTCCACCCAGAGAAAGACCACAAAGAAAACGACGAAAAGATCGTACAGGTAACTACATTGTCCATTTCTGAGATGTATCAACCCCTCTCTTTTTAAACACAGCCTGCGTGTTCCAGCTACGCAGCAGTTTGCTGCCCTTCTGAGACAATGTTATTATGCAGAACTCTTGTCACCCAAAATTAACTAAAGTAGGATAAATATCTACAAAATGTAAATGTCAAGTAAATAAGTATCTGGGGCAATGTTGCCTGTTCCTCAGGAAAACATCTGTTGTGCTCCAAAATCATGGGAAGATGGTTTTGCCAGCTAAGTCACCAAACAGAATCAGTCCTAAGGTATTTGTTTAAGAAACAGATCAAAACGTGAAATGCATTTGCTTTATTTTTTCACTAGGACTATTTAAATAAATTCTATACTGTTGAGCCAGATCCAAATCAACTTGGATGGAAAATAAATGCTGAATCCACAGCTGAAAAACTTCAGAAAATGCAGCAATTTTTTGGTTTGAAAGTGACTGGAAAACCAGATACTGATACACTGGAAATGATGAAGAAACCCAGGTGTGGAGTTCCTGATGTGGGTCTCTATGGTTTTACTTTGCCAGGATGGAAGAAAAACAAACTGACATACAGGTAGTATTTCAATAATTACTTTTTTAGTTTAAATTTTGATTATGTTTGTTATATCTAAATATAACTTCTACAGAAATTGTTTCCAGTTGGGAATACAAAAATGTTTCTCCTTCCCCAGCTGTTAGCTATACATATTCCTGAGAGGAATTTCTGAGTGTCAGGCTGGGTATTTTACAATTCCTGAGTCAGCCAGTGTTTTGCCTGTCATGTATCACTCCTGACATATATTCCGTAAGCCAAACAGAAATATCAAATGCAGGTGGTACAAGCCGTGCTATCTTCAAAATTTGCTAGGATCAACAGTTTAGCAGTCCCAGAAACCTGAAGAGACAACATTCCTCACGCTCAGGAGACAACCTCTGGGCTAAAAGCCATTTTGAGAAAACCTGATATCATATACAAAATTATTATTACAAAAAAAAGAGATATGTTGGACAGTTATCACATTCCTCAAACTCACTCAGTCCAAGATGAATCTTGGGGGCTATTGGATTACGGGTTAAATTGCTTCTTATACATCTCTGTTCATCATTTTAGCAATACTAAAGAAATTCTTTTTGTAATTTCTAAGTATTATTGCTTCAACCCTTAACTGTAGAATTCTGAACCACACACCAGATATGAGCAAAGAGGATGTGGACCAAGCAATCCAGAAGGCATTTAAAGTTTGGAGCACTGTCACCCCTCTGATTTTCATTCCTATTGATCAGGGAATAGCAGATATAATGATTGCTTTTGGGACCAAAGGTAATACGCTGATTGCATGCCAATGGTAAGATTAATGAAAAGATTTTCCAACAGTCATAACATAAACTCAAGTTTGTTTCAACATCCTATTATGTAGCTCATGGACATTGTCCCCGTTATTTCGATGGCCCCCTCGGTGTCCTCGCTCATGCCTTTCCACCTGGCAATGGTTTTGGTGGTGATGTGCACTTTGATGAGGATGAAGATTGGACCACAGGCTCAGCTGGTAGGTAATAAAAGGTTTCTGAATTCTTATGCAGATGGGTTAATTATTTTTTGGGTTGTTTTGACTGAAGGAATAGGCTGAGGTGAAACACAGCATTAACCATAAGAGAAGTCTGAGGATATTACAGGCCATCCTCCAGCTAAGATACTTACAATGATACTGATGTAAAATCAGCCTGATCTACTGTTCTTATTTAACACTGTTACTATTTAATCCCATTCCTATTTAACACCCTCTTCCTACTGTCCAATGGGACAAAACTTTTCAGATGCAAATGCTACAGACACAGGCCACTCTTACCCGGGGGTTGATAATGCCCATTCACAACTCATGGTAAAAGCTTTCTAAATTTTTCCCCTCCTGGTGTACACCCTGACACCAAGCCTGGCACAACCACACACTGCAGAAGGACACTGTACTTTGCAGCAGCCCTCAGAGGAGATCCGCACCACCTAAAAAGCATTTCTGCCACCAGTGACAGTGAAGGGTCTTCGCCGATAACACCAAGATAGCCCGACTACAGGCTGTTACTGCTTTACTCTGCATCCAAGCTAGGATGGACTTATACAGGACTGTGTTTTCCAAGCAAGTTCAGTTGCCTGCCAGCATTTGGGAGTCTGAACATGCTATTCAGGCCACCCATGGGCTGACATGCAGCGTGTAGAGCTGACTACAGATGTGTGCCACTGGGCCAGAAGAGAGGGGAACACCGAGTGGTCAACCATCTGTCTGGGACCCATCTGCTCCCCTGAATCCCCTCCCCTCAGCCTCCAAGCTGACCATACAGCACATACTGCCTCTGACAGACCTGACGGGACACAGACACACTAAACTGCAGTAATTTTGACACTTTTCTCATCCAGATTTTGGGATGGAAAACTGCAGTGGATAACTGCAGAAGGAGAATCGAGGTCATGCTGCAGGAAGAAAATATAACAGACATGTCATGCTGACAAAATGTAATGTTTCCCCACACTGGGACTGAATAGGTCAACCCCAGTTTTGCTGCTGTTCCTCAGCATCCCGGCTCCAGAAGCCAGGCATTGCAGAACTTGTTGGAAAACTCAGAGGACTCGTGACAGAGGAGGACTGGAAACACGTGTGGAAAAATTGAGGCTTTGTTTGTTTTTTCTGAGAAATGTCTTGGCTTCGGACAGCCTTTCTTGGGCAATTGATGACCAGTCCTCTGCTTTGCCACAGACTTGTGATCTTCACTATGCCTGTGATATCGTTGTCTCTTGGTCTGCAGGGCCAGTGACCATTCTTCCCCAATTTAGAAAGGCGTGTTACTTGGAGGGATGCATGTTGAAGGAAATTCTACTTTTATCTCTTTACTGCGTTAATGTATTTCTCTGAGAATAAGCATGCATAAGTATAATATTGTAAAAAGATATTTTATTTTACAAGACTATAAAGAAACCATACATTTTAAAGTCCTAATGATAAAAAAGTAGATCACTCTGCTAACATATGTTTCCTTCTCTACTCATGATCTCACCTTTCTTTCTCAGGTTTGTAGGAGGGAGTGTGACACAGAGTGACACTTTGGTACCTCAAGTGAGCACACAGTGTATCGTCCTATCCTTGCCCTGGAGAGCTGTTAGTTTGATCTGATTCACTATCTAATCTGTTCTAGCACAGCCAGGAAACCCTGCCAGGACACTCAGGGCTGCACCCACACTCACCCCTAGGCATCTACTCATGTCACACACATACCTTCAGCAGTTAACAGCAGGAAAGAGGGCTAAAAGTCACTCCCTTCTAATGAGGAAAAATCAGAACTTTATCCTGTACAAAAAGTACCTTCAGGTATATGCATATCCTGGTGAATTTCAATATATTATACAAAAACTGTCACTAAGAAACAGACCTGTTGTGTTCGTATCAGCCATTTGCAGACTAAAATGACACCAATCTCTTCTCTCTATCTACTTTTTAAGGGTTCAACTTGTTTCTTGTTGCTGCTCATGAGTTTGGCCATGCTCTGGGTCTCTCCCATTCTAGTGACCAGAGGGCTTTGATGTTCCCCAATTATGCCTATGTTAGTCCCAGCGAATTTCCTCTCTCCCCAGATGATATAAGTGGCATTCAGTCCATTTATGGTGAGTAAAATCCATGGCCTAAAAAAACAAACCACAGTAAGCAAGAGAGAAATAATCTCTTCCACAAAGTTTCACCATAAAAATAATTGTATTCTAGTAATATCAAAAACGCATTTATATGTGAAAATTTCAATATCTCTACAAATATTGGTGTATTCTTTATGAAATATTTCACCTAGGAGCTCCACCAAATGCCCCAGATAAAAGACCAGTCATCCCTACCTCACCTAAAATCTGTGGCTCCCAGATGTCTTTTGATGCTATAACTACATTCCGACGAGAAATCTTTTTTCTAAAGGGCAGGTAAATATTGATATGACATTTTTCTCTGTGAGATTTATTTTTTCTTGTTTCCTACAAAGACTGAACACTTCAATGGATCACATGATTATGATGATAGGATTTATGAGACAGGTGGATACATTTCAGTTAATGGAAATAAAATTCATAGCAGATACGAATTATATTAATATTTTTACAGGATTCCCTGAAAAAAACATACTTTTTTTTTTTTCCGCAGAAAATATCTCAGTCTTAATAAATCTTGTATAGATGGTGACACCAAGTTTTTACATGATTAAATGGTGCAACCATTTCCTAAGAAATTAGTATGGTCTTCCATATAGCTGGGCCAATCTCTCCTTCAGTCCCCTATGCAAGCCCAAAGCCATCTGGGTAAATCATGCAGGGAGTAGATTACAGTCAGGTTCATCTAGAACTCTACAACTCTCTTACTACATGGTACAGGAACAACTTGAATCTTTCAGATGCTTGTAACTGATCCCATTAATCAATCAGTACCAAAGAGAAAGGTAATTTCAGAAAGAAGCTGGAATAAAAAAAAACCCTTCACTTCCTACTGAGGGGAGTGTTTTCCTTTCTGACACAACATTGTTCACGTTCTTACGCATATATAGATATGTCTGTGGTTTATTATTTACTACAAAAACTGTTTCATATTTAAATCAGGCACTTATGGCGAGTTTATCCCGATAACTCAGAAGCTGAACGTGAATTAATCTCTACCTTCTGGCCAACTCTGCCACATGGTATTGAGGCTGTGTATGAGAACTCAAAAGATCAGATACTGTTCTTCAAAGGTGAAGTATGAGATTATTTTAACTTTTTCTTACCTTTCATTTTGTGGTAAAATGGGAGGAAGGTAGATACATGTGACTAAAATTTATTTTCAAATAAATAAATAAGGACATTTCATCTAGTTTTAAGACATTTCATCTAGTTTTCGTACAACTTACGCTAAGGGAGTGTATTTTTTCTTCTAGTGTTTGAAAATCACCGGTGAAACTAATTTTTATGTTTTTTACAGGCAACAAATTCTGGGTTATCAGTGGATATCAGGTGTTGTTCGGTTATCCGAAGAATATCAACACACTGGGCTTCCCTAAAGGTGTCAAGAAAATTGATGCAGCTGTTTGTAATACAAATACAGGGAAGACAGACTTTTTCATAGGTGACAAGTACTGGAGGTAAGAAAAACTGGTAAATATTTTCTCATGATTGACTCCAATATCATCTGAATACAATTAAAATTGTCCATATTGTAAAAGACAAAGTAGAGCTTTAGGTAACTCTATGGAACTAAGTAACTATAGCGATCCTACTTTTCATAGAAATGTTTCCTTGACTCCTGCATAGGAAGAATAGTATAGATTTGAATTCTGAGAGCTTAAGGATGTCCTGAAATGGGTATTCAAGATATGGACCCATTTTAATACATTATGTCTGGAAGCAAAAAACCTTCCAGCATGTAGAGAATTTTTACAAATGCAACAGACATAAGTATCTCTAGAAAATAAAGATCTGAAAACTAATCTACTTCAGTGGGAGGCTGTCTGGAATGGCTTGTGCAGGATTTCTCTGATTTCTGAAAAGTCCTGGGTCATTTTCTCTCTTTGAGAGAGATAAAAAGGATAGTTCATTCTCCTGTCTTTGGCTGGTTAACACTGGGTTTGCAATATGCTTCTTCTAAATCCTATTCCCAAGTTGTCATGAGTGATTCCTGATACTCAAATACCAAGCAAACAGAAGCAAAAAGTCAGCTTTGGGAAGCTGATGGATTCTTCCTGTGTGCAAGGACATCTGTTGCAAAAGCCTTCTGCAGACAACCAGGAGCATGCGTGGGTCAGATGGACTTTATTGTGACTAATGGCAGGGTTCCTCAGTGAGACATACAGTGTCAGCTGGATTTTGAGCCACACGTTGCTTCCTGTCCTTTGTTTTCAATAGTTTTGGAACAAATATTTACAATATCTTGCATTGGTATTTTACTGTCTTGGTCACAAGACAAAGACATGCAAGAAAACCACAAAGCAAATTTCTTACCTAGTAACTCATTTTCTCAGCCTCGTGTCTGTGTAAAAAGTATTCCTTGTATCCAAGGAGAAGTAAAACAAAGGCTTGTTTGTTTGCTTGGTGTTTTCCCTGAGAGGGTTCCTAAAATCTTGAGGAACCTTTGAGGTCCTCCTTCGAGCCCCCAAATTCAGCCTCATCTCATAAAAATTTGTCCAGGCTCAATTAGGAAAAACTTGATTGTATTATAAGCAAGTCAGCTTCCTTTCCTCTCTCTAAATTTGTCAGTTATGAGAGGACTGTGTTCAATATCTTATCAAAGTCCAAGAGTTTAAAATTCATGCAATAAATATGTACAGTCCCTATGGCAGGAATCAACCCAACCAGTTTCTATGCACTGCCTGTCACACTGATATCGTTAGAGGAGGTAAATCCCATCCCTGCTGTCAAATTTTTGGATCTTCCTTCAATTGTCCAGACAGTTCTTTGGAACTGTGCCTGCTTTTGTCAGCAAACAAGCAGAGACCTCATGGAAAACACGTCCTGAGGACACTTGTGCGAGCAGATAACTTCACTCTCCTAACTCCAGTGAAATCAAAGTACAGAAGGTGGACACCTTTCAGCAGCTGCTTAATTCTTTGCAGATTTCATGTCTAAACTCTGTAAAATTACACATCTCCCTTTATATGATTTAGGTTTGATGAACACAGCCAGTCCATGGAGAAGGGTTATCCTAGGCAGACAGTCAACGACTTTCCGGGAATCAGCCAGAAGGTCGATGCTGTTTTCCAACAGAAAGGTACATGAAATGACTTTTTAAGTAAAATCGGTTTACTTGTAAAGATCATTAACTTCTTACATTATGATGAATGCTATTTTTACTGTATCCTGCAAAAGACAGGACTGATGATGCTCTCCTGTGTGCACAATGAAGATACTCCCCGGTTTGTCAGAACTAAGCTTTTTTTTCTATCTGTAACATAATGCTTTACTTTTTTATTTCCAGGATTATTCTACTTCTTCCATGGATCAAAACAGTGGGAGTTCGACCCTACTGCTAAAAAAGTTATCCGTGAAATGAAGAGTAATAGCTGGTTTAACTGTTAATACCATTAAGCTTTCTTACACACAGCAAATTAGAACAAAAATCATTCCAGGTTTCTCAGAGGTTGTCCATATATACACTACTACACAGAAGAGGCAACAGGACTGGTTTTCATATATGTCTACTATTCTAATAAATCAACGTGTCAGTTCTAATTGTATCTCCAAAGGCTAGAACAAAACTGCATTTTTCCCCCTGATTAATTGAAATGTCCAACACGACTTATTATTTTATACTCCATGTGGGTTTTCAAATATTTTGGCAACACACAATTTTAGGTTAATGTCAGCTCTTTTCTGCTTTATCTGTTGGAGTTGTTCTGTATTTTTAAGCTGTGAATATGCTCCAACATTCAAGGTTTGTATGTCGCTTCTTTTCTCTCCAAACATCTTAAAGAGCCAGGCTTTGCATTAATTACTTGTTTTTCTCTCCTCCTGCATCTTCTTTGGTTCCTCTTTGACTGTTGAGGCCTTGTCCCTTTCACACGATATCACTATTTTGCCACCAAGGTCACCCTCCAGCTCTGGTGTCTAAATATGTTCTTCCTCTCTGATCTGTCCATATAGTGTAACAGTTGGCATTTCATCAGCAGCTATTTTTTGTGAAACTATGAATGACAACCTTTACAAATTAGCCCTGTCCTATCCAGGAGCTTTTACAGTATCAGATACAACAACGCAATGATCCCCACCTGAACCTTACCTACCCGATTTGGTGTAAACAGTGAGAACGCTGTTATGTTGCTGCTATTGCTATGAGAAGCCTGATGTCTTAGTTTTCACCAGGAAATCAAAATAGAGGCTCAGATATGCTGTTTCACTGATCTACAAAACCAATTGTGGTGAATACGATCACACCCTAGACCCCTAACAAAGCTTAAAGTGGGGTGAAATGGTAGACATTTGGGTGAGATTCATCTGACTTAACTTTAGTTCTCTCTGTCTACATATCTACTCTATATGAGTTAGGGAAGATCCTTGTACTGAAAGAAGAGGGAAAAGTTCTCCACAATGTTACTTACCTCTGTGCCTGGGTAAACCAGTATCTTCGGCCCCTGAAGAAAACATCTCTTTGCAAAGGAAGGCTAGCCAGATAGTTTAGAGTAGTTGACTTGCAGACAGCAAGAGTAGGTGAAATTTATAGTGTCTTTGTTGGGTATCTTACAGTTTTTATGTGTTCTAAAATAGGACATCCTATTTTTATGCCCACTGATGTTCATTTTTTGGCAAGATAAACAGCAGCTTTTTATCACCACAAGCCAGTGATAATGTCCTCTGAAGGCACTTGCTTGGACTGACACTGCCTGTGGAATGCTGATGATATCCCACAAGACAAGAGTAGAACATGCTGGAGGCAGGCGGGATGGAGACAGTTCCTTTTCTATTTCTGTATTTCCAGCCTTCTTAAACTCTTCTCCAGCATCAATTCAATTGATGGTTAATCAGAAAGCACACTTTAACAGCAAAACCACAGAGTCTGCCAAGTTACGCCCAAGTGTTTATACTCAGAGGCAAGATTACTCTTTCCTGTACACACTGCTTAGTGTGTAATACAATTGTAATTTTAGCTGCAATGAAAGTTTAATCATTAAGTCATCAAGAAGATTATTCAGTCCTTTGTAATACCTGGGCAAGTCCTTCTGTCTTCAGATACATAAACAAACATCATAGCTGCTCTGTGCTCCTTTTCTCAGGTGAAAAATTGTTTCACAATTTATATAAATCCTCGATCTTAAGGAAAGTTAATCTTTAACAGTGAAATGCTGTTAATGAAGGTTTCTGACTGGCAGCTTTGGCATTCAGTTAAACCAATGAAGTGTGTGTTCACAGGTGACCTGCAAAAATAAATAAAGCAATGAGTACTGCTTTTCCTTTATTTGTGAAGAAAGACTAAGTCACTTTCAAAACAAAAAATACTTGAATTCTCATTAGTGATAACTGCTTGGTCACTCGGTTTTTCCTCTTCACTTGTCATTTCTTTGGAGGAATAGGAGCCAGAACAGGAGTGTCATAGCAGAAATCCAGTAAGTGCTGAGCGCTTAGAAGTGATCCTTTTCCTCCATCGCTGCCAGGAGCCTGGCTAATATGGGATTACATCTTGCACCTCAACATACCTTCCTACAGCCTTAGAGAGCTCCTAATAGCTCCTCCCCAGCACCCTCTTATGCCACCTCATAACGTATGTCCCCATAATACAAGGGATGAATTATCCATCTTCCCATTAACAGGGTTTTCCTCCTCTAGCCAGTTGCTATTTCACACAAAACATGTAGGAACTACAGCACGTCAGTTCAGCTTGGCTGAAGTTGGCCAGTACCTTCAGCTACTGTGGGACCAGATGGACACAAAAATAGATGCACAGAAAACAGGATATCACATGTCAACCTAAAATAATTGTCTCAGTGTTTTTAATAAACACCTTTCTTGCTTTATGTTGCATGTTACCATTTGGTTTTGTAATGTCATATTCCCTCTACTATTGACTAGAGGAGTTTGGAAGGGGAGACAATGCAAGGCAGAAAAGACATATAAAAACAGAGAGAAAGCTAATCCACACTTGTCTATGCATTTGTTTCATGTCACAAAGAAAAAATGGTCATTTATTTCTCGTCAATTTTTTAACTGCTGTTTTCCAAATGGATCATAAGATCATGATGATGAGACTGGATTAGGAAATGAGGGAATTTAGGTCAAGAGAGGTCCTCCTGCCCCTCTACTCTGCCCTGGTGAGGCCGCATCTGGAATGTTGTGTCCAGTTCTGGGCCCCTCAGTTCAAGAAGGACAGGGAGCTGCTTGAGAGAGTCCAGAGCAGAGCCACAAAGATGATGAAGGGAGTGGAACATCTCCCTTATGAGGAAAGGCTGAAGGAGCTGGGTCTCTTTAGCCTGGAGAAGAGGAGGCTGAGGGGTGACCTCATTCATGTTTATAAATATGTCAAGGGGGAATGTCAGGAGGACGGAGCCAGGCTCTTTTCAGTGGCGTCCACTGACAAGACAAGGGGCAATTGGTGGAAGCTGGAACACAGGAGGTTCCATAAAAATATGAGGAAAATCTTTTTTACTGTGAGGGTGACAGAGCACTGGAACAGGCTGCCCAGGGAGGTTGTGGAATCTCCTTCTTTGGAGACATTCAAAACCCGCCTGGACATGTTCCTGTGCGCTCTGCTGTAGGTGATTCTGCTCTGGTGGTGGGGTTGGACTAGATGATCTTTGAGGTCCCTTCCAACCTCTAACATTCTGTGTGATTCTGTGTGTGCAAATTGTACGTCCTAATGTAATGCATTGCTGAGATATGCAAAGCACTGCATCTCTGGTAGATTGCCCTGAAAATTCCTGCTTGCTTCTCTGCCTGCAAGACCCTAGTCTCCTAGTACTGGGATGGGAGTGCCTTAGCTACCAGAGTGAGGCAGGAGCTGTGTATAATTAAACACTTGCTAGAGCAGAGCTTAAATCCACCTCTTCCCCCTAACCCTTTCAGGTGAGCAACTTATCCCTCTGTGCTCTTGGGTGATAGACAGATATCCCAAAAGCCTTGAGAAAACTGATACCGAATCTTTCTAAGGGTTTGGTATCTTAACGGAAGAAACATGGGCACTTGCATATGGAGAAAGAACTTGTTACCTGGATACACATTATGGCTCTTCCCTGCACTCTCTCATAAATTCATGCCTCTTGCTGCTAATTGCCCAGATCCCGATAACAGCAAAAGAAGCTGCAAGGCCAATATTTAAGCGCTGATAGCCAACATGCTCTTTGAACAACCTACGAAGTTTGAATCTTTCTGAAACACTGAACCTTCACACATGCCAGAACCATACCCAAAGCAGTGCACTAAAACCCATTTCAGTCATTGCAGATAGGGAGACAGAATCACATCAAGAAATGCACAGAATCACAGAATGACGCAGAATCACAGCATGTTAGGTAGGAGTTGGAAGGGACCTCTGGAGATCATCTAGTCTAACCCCACCCTGCCAGAGCAGTTTGGCTAAAGCAGGTTGCACAGGATGGCATCCAGATGGGTTTTGCATGTCCACAGAGACAGAGACTCCATCACCTAATACAGATGAGCTGCACAATGTGCCTGGCTAAAACAGGGAAGAGCACTTCTCTGAGGAATACAAACACAGGCAGAGAGCCTTGCAGGGTGTCTCAGTGGCATTACTGAGCATACCCTCTGCACATACTTTGTAGACAATACCCAAAGGTTTGAGATGTGAATTTTGTGGTTCTGGCTGTGAATCCAAATTTTTCATGGTCTTCCTATATTCATTGATTAAATCAGCTTGTGGGGGTGAGATATCTCTTAGGGTTTTCTCTCATGCATCATGTGTTTCATAGATTTTTAGGGTCTGTAAGAACCATGTCTTGCTACTTTTCAGTAAGTGAACAGATGGGTGTGTGCTTGTGTGCTGCCATAAAAGTGCCTTGCCCGTGGGCACATGTGGGTCTGTGCAACCTCTGGGGGGCTCTTTGGGCCTGTGGGGCTTAAAAGGGTATGGGATCTCACCAGCGCACGGAAATGCCATTTGTGTATTTCATGAACAAAGGCTACCTGCAGAACTGAGGACAACACAGCCTCCACATAACTGCACAACACAAGGTTTTAAAATATCAGATAAAGAGCCACCATGAGCTCTTTAGGTATGGGATGTGAAATCCAAGCTTTTGATATATCAAGTGACTGCGAGGTGTCTGACCTCGGACCCATGAGAGTGGTGGTTACTCTTGGAGCAGCTGCTGAGAATACAGATTAGCCCAGGCCGATGAGGAAAATGCTGATTCTTGCAAGAGGATGGAGTTATGAACCTCACACCGCAGAGCACAGCACACACACACCCCACGGCCACGGCCCGCAGGGACCAGCCAGTGCTCCCGGTCACCCACCCCGAGCATCAGGGTCCCCCGGGACTGAGAGAGCGGGGTCACGGCTGCCACCCAAGGGTCATGGCTGCCACCTAGTGGTCACAGCTGCCAGCCAGTGGTCACAGCCGGCATACGGGGGAGGGGGGGTCAGGAGGCCACCCAGTGGTCTCAGCTACCACCTAGTGGTCACAGCTGCCACCCGGTGGTCACTGCTTCCCCGGCATCTGCTCCGGCTCAGATGCCGACATCTCAGCTCCTCAGATTCTTAATTTTAATTTTGCGGTTATGCAGCTCACTGTTTTCTGAATAATAGGTTGCATAAAGGTATTTTAAATAGAGAAATACAGGCAAGGAGAAGCAGTTAGATTTGAAAATGAACAGTGCTTTGTTAAATTTGAAAATGAACAGTGCTTTGTTAAATTTATTAATTGTGTAATTTAAATTAAATGAACTGAGCAGCATGCTTACAATACTGCTGGGGATTCAAAGTCACCAAAGAGAAAACATGTAGAAAAACAAGAATAAAGTACTAGAAACTATGTCCTGAAGGAGCGAGTCACCTAAATTGTCATAAACTTATAGGGAACTGGTAAGAGCTGATTTGCTCTAGATCAAGATGGTTATACTTGTTAAGATGAAAAGTCAGTATTTAAAAATGAAGATGTTTTAAAAAAAAATAGTTTACAGGCCTATGGTAAATGACATTATTAAACAGAAGAACTTGGTAATAAAGATGAAAATATATAGTTTACAAAAAGCACTGGAAAACATTTTTCAAACGTATATATATAATATAAATATGTATGCATATTTACCTCTAACTGTATTTCAGACTACCATTATTACTTTTATAAACACTGCTTTTGATTTCCACCCAAGACTACAGAGGAAGTAATTTATACAATAAATATGTGACCTCTTTTCTTTAAATCACGGTGTAATTTAGCTTATATTGTTATATTTTTTTCCAAGCAGCTGAACAGTGTATTTATCATTTCATACTACTGCAAAAAGGATTATTATGAACAAACCAGGCTCTTGGTTCAAAAGAAATACACTTCGATTAAGGAAGCAATGAAAGGTGACGCTGATCTCTGGAGGAGACCTGTAGCAGAGCCGTAGCTTTTGTGTGACATTTGACATTCTGCTCAAGGTTTCCAGCGGTGTGTGTTGATGCCTTGAATGAGCCAGCGTTAGTTTTTTTTGGTGACTGGAATTAATTTTTTAACAGAGGCTTTTCATTTCTGTTTAGAATATTTTTTTTTGAGGAAAAAAACTGCTACAGGCATGTTCAGGAGCAGAATTCTGCAAGTTAACAAGTGTTTGTTTGCAAAGATGCACAGAAACATCACCTCAACACATATTTAAACAAATGTGGAATATGGGAGGAGAATGGCTTTTATTAAAGATATCTTTTTCATTTCCAAGAGTGATGAACTCTTTCCTCACTCCAGGATGACAGAGCAGCCCAGGTACACTGTGAGCTGGAGGACAGGCTTTAGTTAGAGAAGGTGATGATTCAGCAAAGCCTTTAAGCTCGTGCCAAAATTCAAACACATATTTAAGTAACCCTACTTTTGAAATCTTTTGCTCAGTCAGAGACCTAACAAAGATATCTGTGCTTATTAGGACTGCAGACACATACTGCCATAATAAAGTTCATATAAAGCACAGCCGTTCCTCCAGCATTTTACCAAAGAAATGCACATTCACACTGTTACATTCAAAATGATCTGCCCATGAAAAGGGCGTGGACCCCACCACCTTTCTTCCCTTTGTGGTCCCCTCAAGTCCCATTCCCAGAGCTCAACCTGCCATCTTGCAAACCTTTCTGCCTCTGATTTTATTGGAGGTCATAATTCTGGGAATCAGTGCTGCTAAAAGGCAGAAAGCTAAATGAAATTAAATTGTACAAAGAGAAATACAGACGTCATTCATTCATTTCTGAATATGCTGTGGGATATTTTTGCATGCATGATACTTCTATAAGAATGTTTGGACCATGATGGCCAAGATCTAATTATCTAGTGTCCATCTATATCCTTGTGTCTGAGTGTCCTACTGGTTGGATCTGAGCCTTTAAGATGCTTAACCACTAGGAAAGTATAAGTCTCTGTAATCCAATGTGAATTTGACCATCATGAGTGTGAAACAAAACACTCATGAAAAAAGGATCCTGAACTTAGAGAACATACTGACAATGGGCAGGAATAAAAGATCTCTTAGAGCATCTATTTGGGACAGGGGACAAGAACTATCAACTGTAACATTGGGATAAGCATGCCCAGAAAGGCTGAGGGACTGTTAAAACCTGGTCTCTCACCTTCTGCTGGTCAGCAGAGCAGTCCTGATATTGTAAGAGAAATACTGGGCTGTTGCTCTTTGCATGCTGAAGAAAATGGTCATAGTGTAAATACTTTATAACACAGCACAGCTGTGTGCAGTTGGTGTGTGAGACAGAGCAGGTCCTAGTCCTCTCTCTTAGACCAAACTCATTCGTGATCCTCCATCAGTAAAACCAAACCATCTACAACCACTTGGCTGGCAGCTGGAATTGCCAGCATCGTATGATACCTGATAAAGAAACTAAGGTCTTGTTTATTACCATGTACAGTAAAAAAATTATGTCCATGCACAGTAGTAAGTTTATCTCACTCTTTTGATGAATATGTAGTAGAAATAACAGCAGTATCTTTCCTGTGCTCCTATAGACAAGGGCCTGTGCAAGTCACACTGTATATTATGGCACAACTAATTTTTAATTACCAAACTCACTATAGCAGAGAACACTATTTCTAGCCAAGCTCCAAGTAATTTCACTGGATTTCATCTCATGCTTGTATTCTTCTGTGCATTTACTGATTTAGATTTGTACACACTTCCACTCTCAGTACACCTCTACTGCATTACAATGACAAGCACCAGCTCATCCTCAGTCCTCACTGAGCAATGATATCCCACACGATTTTGCTGTTTTCAGTCTTTTTCCACTACAAACCTGAAAGAAGAGATGAGGTTTGTAATCTATCACACTTTGAAACTACTTCAATAAAATGTGAAAAGAGTCCTTCAGTATAAAGACCCTAAAAGCCACCAATCACCAAGATCGTAACTGCACAAGCCCTCTGAGTAGAAGAAAACTCAGCTATGGTGAGGCACACAGCAGATCCATCTAACCTAAATTTGGATCGACTTAATTAAGTTACCTAAGCACAGGCATTTAGTGGCACTGGCTACAGGGTATACAAGATACCTGCATATACCTCTCAGGGTCTAAGGTCTCGAGAAGACCCACAACTTTCTAGAACTGCAGCTGGAAGCCAAGCGGGATATCTTAGGAAACCTCAAATAGCACTAGATGCCTACATGTCGGCAAATTAATGAGTAGTAATAAAAAAATAAATTATATATATATACTTCTGGGATTATGCAAGCATAGGCTGTCTTTGCAGATCATTGAAACAGGTGGGTTCTTCCAGATTGTGATTCATTTGATCATCCTAGGGGATGAAGCTTTTCACAGGATAACTGTCTTAGGATAATGTGAATAATTCTTGGGGGTACCTTGCCTCAGTCTTTAGATGAGATTTAGGCATCTAAAGAAAGACTTCTACACAATCGTTCATCATCAGTGATTTCCTAGTGTTGCAGTCCAGCTAATCTCAAGTATGTCACATGCTTTTTCCATGTAACCTCTTTGCATCTCCCTGCCTTTTTCTTAAGCAATTCTACAGGTACACATCAATTTCCTTCCGTCTCTTCAGATGTTTGTATTTGAAATAGAGAAGCTGAGCAGTAATCATATACAAAATATAATCACTCTACAGACTAGAATAGTTATTGTTTAGTCTTCTTTGATGAATTTCCATTTGCATTAGAGAAAGTTCATACAGATAAACTAGGCTTGTCAAAACCTGAATGTTTGATATCATGGAAAACTCAAAAATTACAATTTCCTTTCATTCTGAATTGAACCTCAATTCAGCATAAGCTCTAATTTCAGCAAAAATAAACTATACTCTCTTTATGTCAGACTTTTCTACACACCGTATGTCCAGCTACATTATTTTTTTTAAATCAGCATTTCACACAATAAAAAATGTGGAAAAAGTTCCATTTTCATCAACCAAAACATTGGTATGTCAATGAGCAATATTTGCTTGAATGTTTCTGGATTTTTAGTACCACCTTGACAAGTATTCTACACAAAAGGAAAAGCATCAGGCTGTGGAGATGGCAGCAGCTGCGTAACTGTTGCGGGTTAGGGCTGGGCCGGCCACTAACGGGGACAGGCGCTCTCTAACCCCCTCTTCTCCCCCCCCTAAACAGGAAGAGAAAAAGGAATGAGGCAGAGAGACTTACAGATGAGAGAAGAAAAAAAACTAGAACAGCTTTAATGAAAATAATAGAAATAATGGTAAAAAGATAAAAGTAAAGAATTACATACAACTATAGATAGTAGCCCGATATCAAACCCGACTCCCTCCCCGATAGCAATCCCCACTGGTGCTGCAGAGCAGGAGGCACTGGGGAAACCCCAGGCTCAGCGGCGGCGGGAGCTGGATACAGGGAGCTGGATTCGGGAACTCAGGATCCGGATCAAAATCAGGAGGTCAGATGGAGTCCTCTCTGGACACCGGCCATTGCAGAAAAGGGCCAAACGAAGAAAAAGGGACGAAACTCTCGTGATTGCTCAATTTATACTAAATATGACGTATATGGGATGGAATACTCTCGTTGGTCACCTGTCCTGCCTATTACCCTCCCGGAGGTGCAACCTTTTACTTCCTTGTGACCCCTCTTACAACCTGGCACCCTCAGCATGGCACACAAGAGCCAGCAGTGGCCTTGGCCAGTCCCAGGCTGTAACTGTGAACATCAGGTGTTATCACTGCCGGTAGTACACACTGTCTGCAAAAACATGCTGCTGACTTCAGAACGTGCAGCCTTTTAGAAGACACTAAACTGGAAAGTAAAAATCACTAAACAGGACTGGGTTTTTAGCTAAACCCAGGACAGTAACAAGACCTGCAGGCATTCCTAGGTGTTCAAGGGGACTGGGAATTTGCACTACAGCATTACATATGGTGTAGTGTTCCTGACATGGCAAACTACCAGCTCTTTCCAGGAGACCCCAAATGGGAAAAGAACACATGAATGCACAGGTGATGAGGTGTGGACTTTCTGGCTTTGGAAATGAGCAGCTATCACTTGGATGACTTGATGACTTAAAAGAACCATTAACGTGTTTTATTTTTTATCAATGTTTTTTCCTCTTTGTATTAAAAAATTTGTCTCCATTATGAATTTAGTGAGGGCTTTGATTGTCTGTGAAATTACTATTACTTAAAATTGAGGGAAGGCTATTATAAAAGGGCACAATGCAAGTTCAAATGCACAGTTCTTCTGTTTTAGTAAGAACACACTTGTTGCTGCACCACTAAGTACATTGTGTTACACTAAGGAGACAACAAATTTAAAAACATAGATTAGTTATCACAAAATTAAATGATCTCATTATATAAATGGCAAAAAAAATTATCTATAGCATGACACTTCTGATCTTCTCTGGCTCTATTTTTTGCCTTGTTACTATGATACAAGGCTAGTGTTAGATGTCAGGTTACGAAAGGGCCCCACCAATCCCCACAAATGTGTGAATCTGGTGAACAGATGAATGAGAAGGAAATATTGCACAAGGTAAGAGGAACGGATTGTAAAAAAAAGTAACTTTGTTGATCTTTAGCTTTTGGCAGGATTAAATTACTGGAAGAATCTCACTGTTGTGACACACAAGAATACAAGAAAACTCCAGAAGCCACCTTCTTCCTGTAGGCTTTTATGCTGGTCTTAAAGCATCTTTCAGAATGGATCTTGATTCATTTTAGGAACTCTTCAGCATTACTACAATGCTAACACTAAATAATGATAGAAAATCGAGACATGGAGACTACCCAATGCAAATTAAAATCATATAAAGACTAAAAATATCGCGTCTAGTTCTTTCAGTCAATATAGACTTTCCTATATTTACAATTCAGTTGGTCTTGCCCTTCAGCCCCATGCTCACAGCTAGATTAACTATGGGGATTGGTGATGAAATACCATGCTATGTTTACATCCAAGAAACCTGGCAAACTGGACATTGTAAAGAAAAGGAAAACTTGATACATCTTCTGTGTCACATCAGAGAGTTGATGAATACTCTTCATAGTAGGTTAAGGGACATTTTTCAGAGAACAGAGCTAGGAAGGCAGCCCTGGACCACGTCCTGTCACCCGAGAGAAGGACCAGTCTTGGACCGTGAATCCTGCTCCTTTGTCATGGGGGTCACAACTTCCCAGGACAAGAGCTAGATAGGGAAAGGATGGGGAAAAGACAAAGTTCTGTATAGAAGTACAGGACAAAAAAGCTTCATTAGCATACAAGACAAGCTCTGTATTGTGTGATTGCACCAGGTTAACCTGATTGCTCTAGCTATGTTTAAGAAAAAGAAAAAAATTCTTCAGAGAACTTCATTCTCTTCTAGTATCTTGTGTAAAGTGGATGATGCAAACAAATTCTGGGCACAGTTAAAGATACTAAAACCAAAGTTGATATCAGACTTCCTAACTACAGAGGGAAAGCCATGGGAAAAGAATGCATAAAAGATTGAAGTAATGAGTTAGTTACTTGGAATGAGAAAGGGGCTTTAAATTGCATCAGAATCATGCTGTAATACTATTTCATGGCACTGCACAGATCCATCATTGATGCACATTTTTTACTGCCAGCTACTGAGGATTGACTCACACATATACATACATATAAACTCGTTATGTTGATTATTGTTGTGCTTTGCTAAGAAGCCACTGGATAACAGTTCTCCTGTTGTGGGCCAGGAGGCTGTATGACCCTAACGTGAGTGATTGCTGGTTTAATGCTAAGTCCATCCTGAAGAGCTTTGCAAGATCAGTGCAGGAACATTTATCAGCTTGTAGTGTTGAGGACAAAAATTCTGACATGTCTGTGGAACATGATGGTTTCTTGTCTTCAGTAGAATAAGGTAAGCAGCTTTAGTGAAGCACTAATCTATACTGTCAAATTATTAACTTGGTCCCTGTCACAGTTTTGTCCTGGACAAACTATCATTTGGACATGATTCAGAGACTTTGCTCAAGAAGAAATCTGCATGTACCTGCCCTGTTCTGGAAGATAATTTTAGATAAGAGAAGAGTAGCTCCAGGCCTGCTAATTTTACTAGTACAATAACAGTCAGTGTCTGTTCCTTGCACCTTGATGGTTTGCCACACTCATGTGGATCAGCATAATGTGCCTGGTCCTGCTTTCTTGTTTCATCAGGTTTTGTTTCCATCTCATGGGTTGTCATGTACCTGGGTCTTACCCAATCCTTTCCCCTTCAGGTGCTCTCATAGCACACTCAGGTTTTAGTAACCTTTCTTCTGGGAGCTGATAAGGAAACCAAATCTGGATCCTGTTTAGAAGTCAGAGGCCCAGCCTTAAATCCCTGTGAAAAACTGCAAAAGTATTTTTTTTTCTAGATATTCCACTGCTTCATAATGGATTTTTGAGACCACATCCACTCAGTCATTGCAGTCCCATTTGGGAGGGTTTGCTCAATAGAGCTACTAAAATCTACTGCCATGAGAGGTCCTGTTCAATGCCTGCTGTTTGTCCAACCACAATCTATAAAATCATTCTTTACAAGGCAGACTTAAAACTAGTGTATTCTATTACTATGTCACTTGGTCTCTGGTCAAAACGACAACCAACTTTAAACATGTTCAAGGGCATCTGACAGGCCACTGTCTGCAGACCTCTTTGTCAAGCCTTAGGGTCTCCAAAGGTCTAGACCGTCTTTTTTGTAATCTGCCCCAGAGCTCAACTTTCATCTGCTTAATTTCAGCATCCACGTAGGTTGTTTCATCTGAATAAGTCAGGAGCCCAATCCCACATTATTTCTCCTGTCCTTCAGTTTACCACATCGGTCCAGCTCCAGCCATAGATCACTGATCTAACCAAATGCATTCCCAAGGATGCAAACCACGACTTCTGCAGATTGCCACCATTTCCTTCAAGTTTCTGCAAGTGTTCACAAAATTTGGCCTTCTCCAAAAATCAGTGTAAACTCAGAATCTGATCTCCAACCCTCATGTGGAAAGAAATACATTTGCCCATGATGGAAATATTGGTGGTGGGTTTTTTTTATTATTTAGGATTAAAATTATTCACTGTTGCTGCCCATGAATTTGAACATGCTCTGGGCCTCATCTGCTTTGACATATCCTACTCACAAATACCATTGGGATTTTGTTTGCCAAGAGATGATGTGAAAGGCATCCAAGTATTTTGTAGTACATTTTGTATAGCTCTTAAAGAACAATTTACTTAACATGAAATTGAAATAATAAGCTGGCATTTTCTGCCACCTTTGATGCTGTTGCAGTACTGGGAAAAGTAATTCTCTTCTTGAGAGACAGATCAAGTTTGCACTCCCTCTAGTGTTAGTCCTGACTAAAGAAATGTTTCTAGATTTTTCACACAGTTTCTCAATGTTTTGTGTAATTTCATTTCGGAATAGTTGAAATCTGAGTTTCTTTATTGGCAGTAAGTTTTTGGAAGAGATAAAAACTCTAAATTATCTTAAGACTTTGTTGCTCAACTGTGATAACGGAGATGAACACTGTTTTTCCTCCAAAGAGGTTAAAGTATGACTTCACTGAAGTCAGTCATAAATTACTTCATACCTCTGCCTTCAAATGACAGAAATATCTTGACTAAAACAACAGTCTGAGAGATAACGGTGCCTGGTCTGTGGGACAGGTGATCATTCGCTCTTTCAAGGAGTTCTTTGAAAGCAAGGACACAGTTTGACTCAGACTTGTTACCTCCAGAGCAAATGCTTCAGTGGCTGGGGAGGGTGAAGATGGATGCACATCCTTTCTGTGAGAGCAGCAATCAACCTGGCACACAGAAAAGCACAGTCAGTGATTATCTGCATCCATTACAGCCCTAGCAGAAATCCCAAACCCTAATTCTTCTGCTGAGCTGGGACGACTTCTTGCTTTTTGCTGGCCTGACACTTCAGCTACTGTGAAACCAGGGACCAAGGGGACCCAAAACCTCTTCTGTGAAAAACTTAAAGTTCCTCCAGATAACAATCAATCACCATTCTGCTCAAAGCTGTGACAACCACTGTTTCCCGTGGGCTTTCCACAATTAAAGCAGTCAGCATGTTTGTACCATTTTCAAGCAACAGACCATGTACCACAGCCACATTGCACCACAGTCTACCATGACTTGGTAGGCAGTCATGCAGGATTTCACTGGACTTGTGCCTTAATAACAGTTTGCCAAAAATAATGATTGTCAGCAAAATACTTTAGAAGAGAAAGAAAACTTCCTAAAATAAAATGCAATTTACGCAATTTTCTTTTTTCATCAAGAAGTGAAAAATGCCCCAAATTTCATAAATCGGTTGCCATACCCTTTGTGGCTTGTGAGTCATCTCATAGATCTGTGAAAGGAAGAGGGGTTATTTTATTTTTTTTATCATCACTTAGTCTCTCATTCTGAGACATTTAGTGGATATACCACTTTATGCCATCTCTGACTTAGAGTTTTCAAAAAAAAGGCAGCACATTGATACAGGAACTACCTAAAGGGTGAAAGAAGACCTTCTTCTTCATGGGATATGAGTATTATGTGTGCATTCATTACTGTCTGTCCTTTTTGGACTGTACTGCTATACGAGAACAAAGATCTTATTTCTCACTAAGGAAATGCAGACAAACTAAAAGCATTGAAAGGGTGGGATGGGATACATCTGACAAAATGTAGACATCTACAATGTGTACAGCTGTATATGAGCATTTGAAGAAACAGTCTCATTATACTCATCCTGCACCTGTGATTTACTCCAGTCTTTGAAGAGTAATTTAGAGGGTGCCTCCACTGATCAGAATTAAAGCCAGAGATTGCTCTGGCATCTCTCTAGCCTCCCCAAGGCTGCTAATTTCAACAGCAGGGTGACATACACTCTCATGCCACAGTTAAACGCAAAGCATAGGCGTGGTTCATCAAATCTTGGCTCCTCCAGTTTCAGAGGTATTCATGTTTAGAAGATCCACAAAATATTTATCTCACATTCTTCCAAATAGTACAAGGCACAAAAGAGTTGTGAAATAAACTGTTCAGCTATAAACATCAGACTACACCAGAAGAAGAAAGCAAGAAACGTCAAAGTGATGCTCTAAGTCCTAGACCCTTAATCAGCAAAGAACATGTTAGATACATGTAGTAGATCCCTTTTTATTATGAGCACCTTTTTGCACTCTCATTACTGCCCCTTCTCTTTCTAGCAAGATGCTGGGGAGCGATATGTACAGCCTGGAAGCCAGTCTGATAAAACCTGGGTTTAAAATGGATTTAATCATCCTCAGAATTTTCTAGCTTTGTCTAAGTAAAAGTGTAATTTAAAATAATCACAATATTTAGGGAAATAATGAATAAAAGTACCTTAAAATTGGTAAAGTTAGAAGAGAATCGGTGAAAAAAATTAATATTTCCTTCTTTACCATCCTAAACAACTTTGATTATTTATCTCTCTTATCTAACATATTGTTTTTTACTACTGTCTAAATATTTTTTTTCTTTCTTTTCTTTTCTTTTCCTAATAAAACACAAAAATCAAATGTTAATTAAAAATTGAAGAAAGAGGCAGTTACTCAAAAACTCAAAACCAAGGACAATGAAACATGGCTTTTCCAATAAAAGTTTTCTGGAAAATTCTGACCCACTTATGTTAAAATCAGCTCACACTTACCAAGCAAATGAAATAAGGATGTAGCACGAATGCAATATTATTACAGCTGTTCAAACCACTGAGCAAACACATTGATTCATTCTAAAGAAACCACATTAATAAAACCTATAAAATCTTCATAAGCAAGGATTGGAGACTGGACATCTTCCTTGTGAGCGAAGAATTCCCGGTAAGCGCAGGTCATAAGCTTGAGTTGAATAAGTCCCTGACCTTTGTGCATACTGCCTGTCACTACTACCAACTGGAGAGTTTACTGAGGTCCTTGGATCGGCCTCAGTGGCGTTGGCCACTGCCCTGTTGGAGCATCAAGAAGACAATCGAACTTGACTATCTAGAAGAAGTAAAAGTCACAGAATCACAGAATCACAGAATTGTTGAGGCTGGAAAAGACCTGTGAGATCTTCAAGTCCAACCTATGACTCAACCGCATCGCAACAGCTAGACCATGGCACTAAGTGCCACATCCAGCCTCTCCTTAAACACCTCCAGGGACGGTGACTCCACCACTTCCCTGGGCAGTGCATCCCAGTGTCTGAGCACCCTTTCTGTGAGGAAGTGCTTCCTGAGATCTAATCTAAACCTTCTCTGGTGACACCCCTCCTGAAGTTCTGTGTTCAGCTCTGGGGCCCCAAACACAAGAAGGATATTGACTTGTTGGAGCGGGTCCAGAGGAGGACCACAAAAATCATCAAAGGGCTGGAGCACCTCCCCTAAGAGGACAGGCTGAGGGAGCTGGATCTGTTCGGCCTGGAGAAGAGAAGGCTCCAAGAAGACCATATATCAGTTTCCTGTACCTGAAGGGGGCTGCAGAAAAGATAGAGAGGGACTTTTTTATAAGGGTATATGGTGATAGGACAAGGAGCACTGGTTTTAAACTAGAGCAGAGTAGATTTAGATTAGATATTAGGAAGAAGTTCTTCACTATGGCAGGGGCAACCCACTAGAATGGGTTGCCCAGAGAAGTGGATACTTCATCCCTGGAAGTGTTTAAGACCAGGCTGGATGAGGCTTTGAGTAACCTGGTCTAGTGGGAGGTGCCCCTGCCCAAGGCAGGAGAGTTGAAACTGGATGATCTCTAAGGTCCCTTCCAACTCAAGCCATTCTACGATTCCATGATTTTATGATTCTATGATTCTATGAAATTAATTTGTCTTGGTGAATACAGGGCATGTATATTTTCTGACATGACCACAGGTAATATAATAAATACAGATTGAACTAAAACAAATGTCTGTGCTACTGTAGTTAGTACTTAACAAAGTTGCTACGGAGAGTCTTTAATTTTCCTTGAAGACTAACAGTAAAAGTACCATCGAAGATTTTAACATGATTTTCCATTTTATTGATTTGATATTCGGATACTAATCTTAGAGGAAACCAATCATGAGTTGGTTTTCATGAGCCTTCTCTACTAACCCTAGAAATTTTCCATTATCCTAAATCTGATGATGCTTCTTACTTGCAGTTTCTATGGCTTTTTTTTTCTTTTTTTTTTTAGATCAAACATTTCCCTGTCACTTCCTATAGATTTTCTACATAGCACATTAAACTAAAATCTTCAAACTTTTCCTTTTCTGGCCTATGTTGTCCTTTTTTTTTTTAAGATATGAGAATGTCTAACTGCATCCATGCATAAACCAAGTGATATTGTATGAAACCAATTGCACAGGTGAGAAGAAAGCCATAGAAGGGCTTGTTGGAGTGTGCAAATGTATGAATTGCGTGTTTACCTGAGGGACACACAGCAGAAAGAGGCAGGATGGGATTCTTTATTATCTTATTGCTCCTCATATACCACCAACGGGCTGAAAAGAACTGCCTCTGCCCACTTCCTGTTATCACATATTCAAAGTTCTCCATCAAAGGCACTATTTAGATCTTATTTCTTGATTACAATGAAGTCTTCCCATTTCAAATATATTTACAAAATTATGAAAAAAATACAGCATTAACACTGATCATTTATAATAATTGTTTCTTCTTCCAAATACACAATGAAAAGAAAGACCATAGAATATAGAATCATTTAGGTTGGAAAAGGTCCGTAACATCATGGATTCCAACCATCAACCTAGGAATGCCTAGGGTCTAGAGAACAAATGTTACAAGGAGCAGCTGTGAGAAGTGGGGATGTTCAGCCTGGAGAAGAGAAAGCTGAAGGGAGACCTTGTTATTCCCTACAACCACCTGAAAGGAGGTTGGAGCAAGGTGAGGTTTGGTCTCTTCTCCCAAGTAACAAGTAGCAAGTAACAGGACAAGAAGAAACGGCCTCAAGTTGTGTTGAGGTGGTTTAGATTTGATATCAGGAGAAATCTCTTCACTGAAAGAGTTGTCAGGCATTGGAACAGGCTGCCCAGAGATGTGGTGGAGTCACCATCCCTGGAAGTATTTAAAAGACTTGTAGATGTGGGGCTTAGGGAAATGGTTTACTGGTGGACCTGGCAGTGGTAGGTTAATGATTGGCCTCGATGATCTTAAAGGTCCTTTCTAGTGTAAATAATCTTATGATTCTAAATAGCCAAGTAAGTCCCTATAAACAACCTCTTTTTTGGGGAAAAAATAATTTAAACAATTAAGAGCAGAAAGATTTTTTTTTTTTCAAAATATAAATAACTTGTAAAGTGCGTGAGAAAACTGGAAAGAGAATTGGTAACAGCCAGGCAAAGAGTTTCTCCCATGGCAGGCAGCAATAGCTACTGACACGCATTTGACACCATACATGTTCTGCAGATATTCAGATGTATCACTCCACAGCAGACGGCGCTCACTGGGGCTCACATCTCACACTCTCCATCAGCCGGAACTGCTTCTGGCAGCTCTCTGCAGAGATGATTGTGAAACAGTTCTGAGTGACTCAACTGCAAATACATACATGTGGGTTTGCCAACAGTCACTTTAGCCCGCAAATAGCAGTGGGGGCATTTAGTGAATGCAGGCAGGATGTGGCAAGCATGAGGTTCAATCCCAGAAATTCTTCACCAGGATTTTTCTTCATGACAGCAAGTTAAAGATGCAGGAGAGTGAATTTTTCTGTTCTGTCTGAAACATATCATTGACATTCAGGCTAAGGTTAGATAATGCCCCTCAGGATCAGCTTAGATTTGCAGCAGCGCAAAGCTTAGCATGTGCCACTGGGACAGGCTAAAACCTCAGCTACAGCAAGCTTCAAGCTACTCACAATTTTAATGGCACCCAGGAAAGTCAGTTTAAAGCTGATTGGCTGTGTTCAAACTACACTGCTTTCCAGGAGCTGTCTTAAAAGCAGGTTAGAAACTGGTTTGATCATGAAGGTTAAATTTGTCCTGTCTAACTTTGGAAATTCAATTGTCATACAAGAGGCCTGAAGCGTATCCAAAACATCCGTATGGGGCTGGCAGATATGAGACAGGACATACGGTAAGGTCATGGCCTCTGGACAGGCACCTGAAGGCCAGGTAATTTATTCTAGGGCCTTTCAAACAGCTGCATCAATCACTAGTTGTTCAGAAGTCAAATGCTTTGGGCAAGACTGGTTACCCATATCTACATACGTAGGGCTGACTACTTGACGTCAAAGACTCAGGGACCCAAAACATTCACACGAAACAGGGAGACATGACACAAAACAAATGGGGGCCCATGTCTTTCTAGAGAAGCACCTGGAATCCCTCAGGAGCACTGCACATTGGATTTCCTTACGCACCTATGTGTAGGCAATTGAACCTCACCTTCAGGTTGGCTTTGATTAGAGGTTCAGACACTTCATTTAGTATCTAAACCTAATATAGCTATCTACATGTAAATTAGTCAATGGAGAGCTAAATAATAAACTGGAAGAATTTAGACAACTGAGTAAATGTGTCCGTTCTTGTTTACCTGTCACCAGATGTCATGGGTCTTGGTTCTGTCTGAGCTCCCAAACCAGGACTTTTTCACTCATGAAACCATTCATTTGTCAGAAAAAGCTTACCTCTGGAATTCAGCATCTAATTTCGCCACATCTTTGGGGCTGTTACTTCAAATTTGAGAATCCTATACTAGACCATGCTGTAACAAGAACAACGAATGAGGCCTGCACAGAAACTACACAATTATTTGATTGAAAACAATGATAAAGGATTTGTATATCACTCATTAATACACGGGGGAAGCATAGTTTAAAGTATGGTGCTTTTTTTGGTCATCCTTTTTTCACAGTTTTTTGCATTAAACAACAGCAAAAAAAAAAAGTGATACTTAAACACATATACCTTTCGTATTCTTTCTTTTGTGCCTTATTATGCCAATCACAAATTTTCTCCATCGAAGACTGGCCAATGAATCAGGCTTACAGAGAAGCTGCAAACACATAAAACTCTTGCACCCAAAGCAATTTAAGCAAGCCAAGTGGGAAAAAAACTATGATCCAAAACTGGCACAAATTTGTCCCTGTGTGGGACTACTATAAACAGCCACCAGCTTTGTACATCCCTCTGAGAGTCCTGCACACACATCCCTTTATTTTCTACTGAAGCAAACCCTTTTTCATCTCCAGCTCTTTGAGAAAAAAGCACAAGCAAGATTTGTCCAACATGCTGATAAAAAGAAACAGCTATTTTATTGCTGTTATTGAATTTAGCAGACGTTATTGGGCAATCCTGAAAATCAGTATAAACACACAAGGAAACAGTTGTCAAGAATTTAAGAGACTTGTTCAAAGCCACAAAGCTATGAGAAAACACAGTAACTCTTAGCAACAGTGTCTATAAAAGACTGGTTAAGGTAAAGGAAGATTACTTTTCCCAAGACAAGAAAGGCGGGTGCCATTTTTAACAGATGAACTCTCCACGTCATCAAAATCTTAGATTAAGAGTCTGGGTTTTTTCAGTAATATACCTCCTAGACGCAAATTTAGAGAAGCCATACCACCATCTCTCTGCTGATACATAATGACCTCATACAAGGAAAACAAGACATTTAATCAGATTTTGGCCTCTTGGATAGAGAAAGGAGAGGAATAATGACTCTGTGGAGGAATTGAAAATACTTCTGGGATGATATGCACTAGGAAATCAATTGCTTTGATTTTTGTACATATTGTAGGTTATTGAATAAAATCATTTTGGAACACCAGCATATATAATTAAATGTGTGTTGTGATTACAAATTATCAAAATACATCTTCCAGGTGACACTACTATCACAATAGAAAGCATCTATATATGTAGACTTATAAGTTAACAGTTAGTTCATATTTACAATTCTTGTGTTTAAATACTTTTCATGGACTTGTAAATATGTCAAGAAGCTTGTTAGATAACTGGATTTTTCATATGTCTAAGAAGATGTTGTGCACTATGTTCCATCAACAGTAGTAAGTTCTTAATTTAAAGTGAAATAGGGTATTAGAAACTGTCTATTCTTTGTCATGTAATTTTTTGTTGGTATTTTCAGTGTAATTTTGAGAATTTCAGCATACTATATCTCAACCATTCAGATCTCATTATTTTCCAATTATTTTCATGCCAAAAATTTTGAATCAACAAAAAGACTACAAAAGATTCAGACTTACATGAAGGGAGTACACCTTCCCTAATATTTTATCTTGTGACTATGCAGAGAAGGGCATTTTTTAATATACATGATTTATGAAATTAACAACAACTTATTTCACATCATCAGTGAAAATCTTTTGAAGTATTATCTGAGCTGTCTACAAAATTTAATATTTTCTGGTTTCAGTGTGAAAAAGGATTCCACCTATGACAATTAAATATATTCTGCAAGATATTTTTTTGCTTATTGAAAACAATATTTGGTGTTCTTAATTTTCTCTCTGAACAGATGCATTGCATCTGCCTTTCAACTTGTCCTCCTTTCTGTGAAGTTAAAAAGGAACACATGACTGTCTTATGCACAGATGCATAAGGTGCAGACAGGTTATAATGAGACAGTTATTTACATTTTTTCTCTATGGGTTGTGACAGAGTGGCAGGTGGTGAGCACAGGGTGAATAAATCTGAAGGTAAATGAAGGCCTTGTTGAAATCAGAGATTTTTATCACTGGCATCAAGGTATCAGAAGTCTTACCCTGAGATCCCAAATGCCTTGTCTACCCCAATAATTTATAGTAATTTCAAGTGTATTGTACCATGCTTATGTAACACATAAAATTGTTCCAGAGCAGAAAGCAAAGAACTCGTACCATTAAAATTCAGCAGATATAGCTCCCCTGACATCAGTAAAGATGACAATAAAGGCAAATAAAAGTCCAGCTTAATACATGATGAACATCTGTGGAGTTAGGCCATAGTTATGGTAAAACAATGCAGTTTTTAATTACTTTACAACAAACTGAAGTTGAAACCTCTTTAATTACCCATAATCTTGGGTTTATAAAAATACCTATAAGCTACATTTTTTACTTACAGCAATATGTATTATCTTAGCTGTCACTAATGTATATTTAAAAATCACTATTATTAGTGCCATGTATTTCTTCAGTCAAAACTTCAACTTTTGTGTCACTTCTTCAGTCGTCATCTAAACTTTTAGTCTTCTTCGTCTTCTAAGAATTTCTGTCTTACTTTCCACAGAGTATCTATCTATCTATCTATCTATCTATCTATCTATCTATCTATCTATCTATCTATCTATCTATCTGTCTGTCTGTCTGTCTCTGTCTGTCTGTCTGTCTGTCTGTCTGTCTATATTGTGTAGCACTTCATTTCTTCAGCTTTAAGATTATTGAGTGATATTACCCCACAAATATTTCTGCCACACAGTGCAAGAAAAGCTGCTGCAGTAACAAGCTTTGGAAAGAAAGGCAATTTGGAAGCATTTCAGAGGAGGCTATGTTTCTGTCCCCATTCTATAGATTTACTGAGCTTTCTACTGAGTACTTCCTAAGCAAACAGTGCAGAAAACACAGTGCTGGATTACTCTGCTGATTCAAGATTGACTTTTGATGGGTAGAGAGGTAGCTGGCTCATGTGTTTGGACCTGCACCTGAAGTAGACATACACTATGACGGGAATGAAAAATGAAATCTTCTGGTGTGCAGTGTGAAAACAGAGGAGAAAAAAATGAAGAGTGAGAGGAACTCTTCTTTGGTGCTTAAGTCTGGTTAGAACAATCCTTGGTCACGTTTTGTTCAAAGAGACACCGTATCTAAACAAAAATACCCCAGCTGAGGCTTTATATTTTTTCCTGACTGTAGCCATGTTCTACTTGCCTGTGATGCACTCTTCTGCTTTGGAAATTATTTCTTTTATCTATTAATTTTATTGTCCTTCAAAGGTGTTAATCTGCACTTCGTTGCTTCGCTCCCTATTCAAAAAACAAACATATCTGAAACTCCTACATACCAAATTCACAACGTTCCTGGGCCACTACTTTCTCTTGAGAATGTGCATGAATGAATGACACTGAATGATGCAAACTATGTTTTACAGTTCCATACTGAGCTGGTTTCGGCTGGGATGGAGTTAGTTTTCTTCATAGTAGCTGGTATGGAACCATGTTTGGATTTGTGCTGAAAACAGTGTTGACACTACAAAGATGTTTTAGTTATTACCGAGCAGAGCTTACACAAGATCAAGGTTTTTTCTCCTCCTCACCCTCACAAGGAGGCTAGGGGTGCAGAACAAGTTGGGAGGGGACACAGCTGGGACAGCTGACCCCAACTGACTAAAGGGAGGGATGTCCCATACCATGTGATGTCATGTTCAGCTAAAACAGCTGGAGGAAGAGCAAGGAAGGGGCGGTGTTTGAAGTGATGGCATTTGTCTCCCGAAGTCACCATTGCAGATGATGGAGCCCTAATTTCTTGGAAATGGCTGAATACCTGCCTGCCCATGGGAAGAAGTGAATGAATTCCTTGTTTTGCTTTATTTGAGCTTGTGGCTCTTGCTCTACATATTAAATTGCCTTTATGTCAACCCATGACTTTTCTGACTTTTACCCTTCCAATTCACTCCCCCATCCCACTGGAGGGGAGTGAGTGAGCAGCTGGTGGGGCTCAGTTGCTGGCTGGAGTTAAACTATGACACAGTGCATCAAAGCATGTTTCATGTTACCCAAGAGAGCTTGCTGCCAACAGCGTCATCTGGTTTAATATGGAAATAGATGAGTTAAGGGGTGGAAGAAACACTAATACAAAGCTCATGTTTGTGAACCCAAGGGTTTCATTTTGAAAGCAAATGTGAGGTTTGAGGAAACCATAAAGGGTGTCAAACCCAGAAAATCCCTCCCAACACATAACTCTTTACACCTGCACTGACCAGTACAGGCGTGCTCTTACACTTCACTTCTGTAAACACTAATATAAAAGGAAAAACTATTTTCTCAGAGCAGTCTTGCTGCCTTCCCTGAAAATTCTTTAGTGTGCAAAGCTAAGTAAACATAAAGAAATGTGAAGAAGACGGATCTTCTTTCAGAAAGCTGTCTTGATTCTTCCTTTGTTTATGGTGCTATAAATCTCACACAGCCCCACTGGAGCTGAAATAAAACAGGTGGAAGTGACCAGAAGACTAAAATTCCCCACAGGAAAGAAAATAACCTTCAATAGATACAAACGTCAAGTTCACCAGATGCAGTTTCTTCTCAAGATCCTCACTACCACAGATCATCTGCATGGAACCTAAACACACTTCGAGTGTGCTACAAACACAACACACTTTATTTAACATTAGCATGGGACATGCTCTATACCCTATCTGGCTGCTGTGCAAAGGCAACAGGAAACATGTAATCAAGAAATCTTTTTCTCTTTTTCTCATAGTTTTAGCCCACCCCACCAGGAAAACGAACTACACAGCCACTTGCTCATCCCCAGTCCCTCTAAATTTAGGGATGGGGAGGGAGAAGATACAGCAAAAAGGTATGAGGATTGAGATTAGGATAGGGAGGGTCTCACTTGCCACTTATGGTTACAGGCAAAGAGCAGAGTAGGCTTGGGGAGAAAAAGGTAAATTTAATTTACCACCACCAGTTTAATGAAATCAACTAGATCAGAGCAGGAGAAAGAGAGAAAGCAAGTACAAACAGATCTTAACCACCCTTTCAACCTGCCCCTCCCTCCTTTCCGGCTACTTCCCCCCTCCAGCTGCACAGGGGTGCAGGGGATGGGGGGTGTGGTCTGTCCATCTCAGGTAGAGGTTTCCTCGCAGCCTTCCCCTCCTGCCACGTGGTGTCCCTCTCATGGGAGACAATCCTCATCCTCTACTTGAGTCCTTCCCACCGGCATGGGACCCAGCCTCAGGCTGCAGCATGTCCACTCCAGCACAGGTGTTCCTTGGAGTCGCAGATCCTTTTGGGATGTCCTTTGCTCCTCTGGTCTCCCTCTCCTCTGCCCTGGGGTTCTCCATGAGCTGCTGCATCCCAGACACTTGCTGCCATCGATTTCCTTGGCCATCAGGGACTCACTCAGCTCTGGAGACCCTTTCCTCTGCCTTCCTCACCGACTGCATGTTTACTTTTCTCTCACTTCTCCCTCCTCTCCAAGACAATAAGAGACTCCTCAACATAAAACACAAGGGGAAAAATTGCTCCACAAACAGGCTTCCGATTTTGAATGTATTGATTCACAGGGGTGGTGACTGGCCTGGACATAGCCAGGGATGGGTCTAGGCAGTTTCCTGAGCTTGGGAAGGCTCTAGAAGTTTCTCTGAAGGAGTCATCCCCAGAGTCTCCCTGTTACCAAAAGCCCCACCAAACAAAAACCCATCGCACCTTCTTAATGTATCTCCTGAGGAATCAAATCCTCTTTGGACAGAAATCCTGGCCCCATTGAAAATCTCCAGCAAACTTGCCCTGACTTTAAGAAATATGATAACACCTTACTAGATGGGATTCAAGCTGTCCGTGACAGCCAGTGGCAGGTGCTTGGCAAGTATGAGGCAAAGCATGTTGACAATAGGCCTTGCCCTGGCAAATACTTTTAGGTTTTGGACAAATATGTTCATTATTTCATTCATTTTGTGTCACCTAGGAATGACAAATACAAGTCCTCAACTTTGAGGGAAAAGTGTATTCTTCAGAGATGGGTACAGTAAATATTATACCATACTCACTCCAGGAAACAGACAGAAGATCAAATTTTGTAATTCCAAGACTTTCTTATTCATTCTTTTCAGCAGTGAAGAAGAAAAGATAATCTCTGCCTAAGCGTGCTTTATCAGAGAAGTGATTTCTTTCTCCTACCTTGGACATTCCCCTAAACCTGAAATCCTACAGCCGGGAGAAGGCTACGGGATGTCTCTTCAATGCTAAGTAATGTGCATTTGTAACCAGTGAAGGTTTTTAAGAGGAAAACAAACTAACCTACATTTCTCTGATCTTTGTAAAGTTTGTTCTATGGCTTTCAGCAGCCGCTAAAGGTTTTCAGATTAATCTGCTTTCAAAGCAGATAAAAGAAAAAGGATGTAGTTTTACTTCTTTTTTTTTTTTCTGAGACTAAAAATAAACAGATATAATCTGTCTATTGTTTGAATTGTAGGCGATTGTTAAGAGTGACCTTCAGCGTGCTATATTGAGAAACTTAAACTGCATGCAACATATTAAGGTAATTTTTTCTGAAAGCAAGAATTCTTTCACAGGTTTTATAACCCCTGGAGCATAGAAACTATCAAGTAATGTGAATGTTTTCAAAATGCTATGTTAGAGAGAAAAATGATTGAAATAATGTGCATAATTAAAAAATTTCATGTGTGCTTTCTTCCATAAATAGAAGTGCTAGGTGTGACTACTACTGATTTTTTTTCATTTCCATGAAGAGATGTTCTAACCACAACAGAGCACTGCAATTAAAGGTATGCCAAATCACCATGCCTTATACCTTCTCATTTACTCCGTTGTCATATAGCAATGTTAATAATTAGTCTATTGAACTAAGTACAATATAGACAACAAGGAGATTGGCTATTTTTTTAAGAATCCTGTGGCTAGTGTGACAATTGCTGAAGAAATCGTAGGAAGAGACAGAGAGAAGGGACAAATGGTGATCTGTGAAAAGGAAGAGATTAATGTGAGATGGAAGGTCGATTAAATTTCATCTGGTAGTAGCTTCTAGTGAAGGAAAATGGAATCAAAAACATCAGATGAGTAAGCTGCGAACTCTCCCAAGCTACAGGCTTTGGGAAGAGAGGCTGGAAAGCTGCCTGGCAGAAAAGGACCTGGGAGTGTTTGTCAACAGCCGGCTGAACGTGAGCCAGCTGGGATGCCTCAATGATAGCTTCTTAAGCCAGGAAATAGACAGCCCTACCCAAAGGGATGAGATACTGAAGCTAATTGTCATCAGTGCAGGTGAGCTCATCAGGGTTGTCAAGACTGGAGACAGACTGGGCTGTAGTGATCACACACTGGTGGAGTTCACAGTCCTAAGGGGCATAAGTCAGACGAAGAGCATAGTCAGGACCCTGACTTTTAGGAAAGTAAACTTTCAGCTCTTCAAGGGGTTAGTCAATAGGACTTGGGACCTGGGAAACTGTCCTCAGGGACAAGGGAGCAGAACCAAGCTAGCAGGTCTTTAAGGACACTTTTCACAGAGAACAAGAGTTCTCCATCCTCAGGTGTAAGAAATCAGGCAAGAAAAGCAAGAGACCTACATGACTGAGGGGAGACCTGATGATAAAACTAAAAGGCAAGAAAGAACTTCATAGGCGTCTATGGAAATGGACACAGAGAAAACTTTTCTCACTCTGAGCTAAACAGGCAGGTAAGAGTACCTCTCTCTTCCTATCAACTTCATGAAAAAAAAAAAAAAAAGAGGTTCAATAGTTATTTTAAATTGGGCACCTCAAGTGCAGATATCTAAGTGAAACCCACACCCCCATTAAAGGCTGGCTTCTGAACATGTCCATAAACGTCACAATGCTGACTATATCCAGCAGCCAGGTACCTTTCTCATATTCTAGGCCCAAAAGGTCTTCCAATTAATCATTTCTCTGGCTAGCTCTTCTCTCACCTAGAATATTAAGTAATCTCTTGGCTACACAATTGTTCCCAGCTTCTCCTCTTTCCTCTCTCAGAGTGTGGCCTCAGTAGTAGAAGCTGAAAGTTGTCTCAATCTTGGAAAAAATTCTTAGCTGAAGATCAGAAATGGATGATATAATCCTTGTAATAGAAGAAGGCATGACCCATGACAACATTTTTTTACCTTCTGTTTCAGGTCTCTGAAGCATTTTCTATTGCCTATTTTAAGAGAGGATAAATAATTTCCTAGTCATCCTTGCCAATAGAGAAAGCACATGTGACCAGCTAACTTCAGAAGAGGTCCTTACTCATGAGCTTGTAGGCACTGATGTAGCCATCAGACAGCGGGAAGTTCCCATCGAAGTGATTCATGCTCATCTGCCCACAAAGGAAAACCAAAAAAAAGAAACACCTACCAAGGCATGTAAATTTAACTTTAATGTTGAGTGGCTGGAGTCAGAATGTAGAGAAGAACAAAAATGTATTTTGAACAATAAACAAGGAGGAATACTACAATAGCTAACAGGGACAACTGGGAAATTTTAAACATTCTAGCAATTTCAGGGCTCATACCTTGAAAGGATCTCAGACTCTATCTATGAACAGCTGAAATAAGGTTCTAGGTGAAGAGAGTGAAGATGAGCTGCTAAGAATAGAGGTGTGACACCAAACCACACAGGATCAAGGGGTCACTCTCCGTTGCTCATTTCAGTGAATAGCACAAAGAGCAGCAAGAAGGAAATTTCCATATTGTTGAGACAGTAGACTCAACAAAAATAATGAGAATTTGAAGATTAGTGACCCTGTAGATCTGAGTTGAGGTCACGATAATTTGTCATAAATGAGCAACTACATGTTTAGAGAGAAAACGGTAATTTTCAGTTCATTATTATAAATTTGTCAAAAGTATAAGGTTTAATTACAGTTAGCATTCCTAAATAGATGCTTAATTCCTCCTTTTTCTTAATGCAAATCAATAAGCACCCAATGCCTATTTAATTGGTGTTCATTGTGCAAAAGATTATCCAAATTCACATGCACATCTGAAGAATAGAACTAGTAAAATGTGATTTTTTTAATGAAATATTCTGTGAAGCAGAGAACACAAAAGAGTATCTCTCATCATTATCTTTGAGTTCAGCAAAGTTCTTAACAGACACTTCAAGTAATCACACTTGTGGATATTTTTTTTTTTCTTTAGTGCATCTTTTAACATGAAACTCAACATAATTTTATCCTGGTGTCATTCAAAAGTTTCACTGTCAATGCAGGAAGCAAAATTTATGCACTCTGAGCAGTGTGACAAATCGCACTTGACAAACTGAGATTAGTCAAAGTAAACAGTTTAGAAATGAACATCATTTGTAACTGCGTCTTCAATAAATCTGTGAAGAATGAACTCATTCATTAGCAGTCTAATGGTCAACTCTAAGTAAACTGCAGGTCTGTACACAGACCGTTTCCATAACAAGGTCATTTGGAATCTCTACTCTGGGCATATTTGTGTAACTCTTGTCAAATCTAGAGTTGAGGAACTCGGCTGGAAAAAATTGATTTGAGAACATAACTAAGATTTACAGTGGGAAATTAAACACTGAAATCTTTTCTTTTGATCACAGAAGGCTAGCATTTTCACTAAATGCTGGTTAAGAGGTCCTAATTGGAAGGAGTGCTTGCTTCACTGTTTCACATAACACAGCTGCACATCTATTGAATTTTCTGGACTAGATTTTAATGAAGAGTTCATTGGTATGTAATTTCTTTTTTTGTCTCCTCCTTGCTGGGTTTTTAGGGAGGGTGAAAAGGACTGTTATTCTTCTTGCACTAAATTTCAGTTAAAACCCACTAAAATCATGTGTCCTAATTTCTGTATATTACATTCTTCTCATGAAGTACAAAATATGATTGTTCTGCATCTACCAGGTAAGCAGGCAGTCAAATAAAAACACTTAGTTTTTGCCATGAAACACATTTGACCACATTAAGCCCATCCAGTACAAATGGTAAATGCAGATAGTTTAATAGAAATTGCTACACAGGAGAAAGTGGGTCAGTACATCTGATACACTGAACTGCAGAGACTGCAGGCTAGGGCCGAGTATCCACATACAACTTAGAGTTGTGTTTTTGCGTGGTGTTCGTCTTGTATACACCATTCTTCCTGGGATGGTTAAAGTCAGTGCCAGATATACATCATGTTAATGCACAAGCATCAGACCGTAAGACCACTAGGAGTTAAGCTTTCAAGCCATGTGTTGACATAGCCTCTTAAAGTTTTGAAATGCATGTTATCTCATTTCAAAGACAAGGAACTGGTTATACAAACCTCAATTTCCCAGTCAAAATATCCAAAGTCCCAGGATTGTTTTCCCAGTTGGATCCCTTTAGAAAAATGAGGTACCTTCCTTTTCAAAGCATAAAGAACATATTTGAAGGTACAGCTTTATTTCAAGAAAAATGTCAAAATACCCAAGAATCAAATCCTACGAACACTTATTATCACGGGAACTGCCTCAGTAGTAAGATTACTATGTAAGGTGACAAGTACTACCTGTCTGGAGAAATAGACTACACATAAAGTTTCTCAGTAATAGAAACTTATATTTGGACATTAGATGCTTAATGAAATTATTTGCTTCAATGATGAAGAAAAGAATTTTATAAGTGTCCTGGTGGTTTAGTCAAAAAAAAATATTTTCTTTGACATTAAAAGTTTCATTTGTACATGTACATATAGCTTTGAAACATCATTTTGCAAGATAGAATAAAACTGTTTTATATAAAAGTTGTAAAATAACCTAAATTTTGGCAATGGCTGAAACTATTTAATTAATTCAGGTTGAACCCACAAATTGTTCTATTCAACATGAAACTGCATTATTTTAACAGCATTACTTCAACTGCATGACTTGAACTTTACTCTGCTCTTGTGAGACCCCATGTCTAATACTGCATCCAGTTCTGGTGCCCCCACCATAAGAGGGACATAGAACTGATAGACAAGCGGAAATAGATTTAAGTTAAAGGAAAACAGATTTAGATTGTATCTTTGGAAAAAAAATTCTTCAGTACGAGGGTGGCAAGACTCTGGAATAAATTGTCCAGAGAAGTTGTAGATGCCCCCTCCCCGGACATGTTCAAGGCCAGGCTGGATGAGGATTTGAGCAACCTGGTCTAGTTGAGAGGTTTCCCTGCCCATGGCAGGGAGGTTGGATTAGAGGATCTCTAAGGTCCCTTTCTACCAAGGTCATTCTATGATTCTATGATTCTATGAATTACTTCCCTAGGAAAGTTCACTCCACTCTACTTCTGTGGTTGTTTGAAAATGTATTAGCAAAATGCACCCTTTCTCTGCCTTACACATACACCTGCACAAGGTGTATCCACACATCACCAGTTTTTAGTGGTAAGAGACAAAGGGGGAGATTTAACTGGACAGAATCAGTGTTTGGAGTTAATTATTGCCTGCTACGTCCAAGTGACTTGTTTCATCAGCCTTAAAGTACATTCACAGCAACTTTCTTCTTTTTGATCCATCTATTATCATGCTGCCATCTCCATAAAAGTCTTGAGCTTGGGAGCAGAGTCCAGCTTATGCAAAAGTTAGATAGGTATAAATCACTTACAGAAAGATTGAGTCACATCCAGAGAGCCAGAGGAAGGCAGTGGGGGAAATGGGTTGTGAGAAGGAAATTTTGCCAGAAGACACAAAGTTAGCAGGTCAGTTTTCTTCATGTTGTTTTACTCTGGACTGTATTTTTGCTTAACCTTGCAACACAAGCCTGAAGGAATAACTCATCATGGTTTTCCCTTAGCCAAGGTAGATGCAAACTCTTTCACAGCCTAGGAGGCACCGAAGTAAAGAAGGCAGGACCTTTGGGTCCCACAAGTGTGATGCTGGGCTCTGGACTGCTGCAGGCTTCATAGGCCAGATCCTGATCTCACTGCCCTGTCCAAGCTGCAGAACTCCGTCAAGTTGGTGTGAAAGGGTGTAGTAAGCAGCTGTTTGTTATCATCAAGAGTTAATGATACCTTTGAAGCAATGTCTGTAGTCCTTGGACAAACCAGAAGGAAAGACAATCTTCTTGCAATAGTTGGAGGGGCCTGAATTAGCTCTCAGGGACTGATCTGACTCCAGTGGGTTGTTTTAGTTGATTAAAATGACAGTTGAACCCCACACAAGCCAAAGTCAATAGCTGGGTTACAGACATGAAAAAGCAGAACAAGTGCATCAGTTTCAGACAGAACCACCAGAACAATATGATAAATATTTCTGGTCACCCTTTTAATTGTCATTGTTTGATTTTGGAATACTCATTGATAAACGCTATGCATCTTATTTCATCCTTTCCTTTCCTTTCCTTTCCTTTCCTTTCCTTTCCTTTCCTTTCCTTTCCTTTCCTTTCCTTTCCTTTCCTTTCCTTTCCTTTCCTTTCCTTTCCTTTCCTTTCCTTTCCTTTCCTTTCCTTTCCTTTCCTTTCCTTTCCTTTCCTTTCCTTTCCTTTCCTTTCCTTTCCTTTCCTTTCCTTTCCTTTCCTTTCCTTTCCTTTCCTTTCCTTTCCTTTCCTTTCCTTTCCTTTCCTTTCCTTTCCTTTCCTTTCCTTTCCTTTCCTTTCCTCTCCTTTCCTCTCCTTTCCTCTCCTTTCCTCTCCTTTCCTTTCCTTTCCTTTCCTTTCCTTTCCTTGCCATAGATACTAATTAGCATGTAAGTAGTTGGGTCTTATTAACATGTTGGAGGTAGGATTTTCTCTAAACTCCGTGAGACTGACTTCTGTGTCCTCTGACACCAACACATGCCTACTTAGGGTCAGATGGATCCTGCCAGTTCCTTCCTGCATTTTCAGTGTCCTCCAACGCTCATACTGAGCAATGACTCACATCCAGAAGTGGCATTGTGTCCTTCAACGAGACACCCTGAGACGGTGCTGTCTTGTGGTTGGAGTGGTGCACGCGCAATCTGGGCATGAGGTTTTCTCTGATCTTCCTGTTACCAGAGCCTTCCTCCATACTGCATTCCTAACTCACCTCCCCTCAGTCAGTGACAATGCAAATTGGAAATGACAAAGAATGTATTTGCTTCTGAATTTGCACTGGATTTTTTTTTTGTCTAAATATTCTTAGGTTTTCTTTCAGCTGCTAGACATATTACCTCTTGTTTTGACTGTCTTGTCTTGTTCCTGATATGAACAACCTCTGAACCTGCCACTTCTCTACAAAAATATCCCCAGGAACTAGTATACAATTCCTCAGGGAGAGCAAACAGGTGTGTTCAGTGTGTCTGAAAGAAGATTAAAGAAATACAAACTTTCTTGGGGTTTCATATCCCTGCAAAGTTGGATACTCAGAAAGTGACAAAGATGAACAGTCTTAGTGTGGAATCCCTGGTGTGAAGACAGAGCAGTTCTCTCTCTCCTCTTGTTTTCCTACAAATGTGAGGGTTTGCTGTTTGTCATCCTTACACACTGGCTGCAGAAATGAGTCCATTGCTTTAGAGTTGTAGAATGGTAACACAGCAGAAAGATGTATTCTTTTTGATAATACCTAAAATACTTCAGTGAAAAAAATAACTTAGAAAATCTATTCAGCAAATTGAATATGGTGTCATACTTCTGCATTTTTACTGTGATTGCCACAATCATATTCACATAACCTCACACCTTTCGAAATGTTAAAAAAAAAATAACTAGTACACGTTCAAAATATATGTGCAGATTAATAAATTGAAGTGACGAAAAAGGAATAACCATGGTGTACTGCTGAGCACTATGTAGCATGTGCCTGTTCCAATACGACAGCAATTCGATGCTACCACGCCATCACCCAGCTGGTACACCCGGTATAGCTCTCTGCTTGGGCCCTTCTCATTGCCCAGTGCATTTTCTTCTACCTGAACTATTTTCTTGGCAACCAACTTCAGCATTGCTTCCTGGCCCAGCATTGTGAAGGCACAATTCCCCTTTAATATGCAATACTTGAATATATGTTTTGACGTTCAGAAGTGCTGGTCAGAAGAGAAATGATAAAAGTCCATCAATGTCTCTCTTTACTTTGTCATTGTGAAGACATAACATGATGAAACCATTCAATACATCCATAAAGTGACAAAGCTGGACTTTTGCTCAGAATCAACTCAAAAATAAAATACTTCAAAAGCAAGGACCCTTTTACTCTGTTAGCGCATTGCTACTACTATAATCCAAAGTAACTATGAAACAAATCCGACAGAGTATTTTGCTTCTACAGGTAGAACAATAAGAGATGATAAACATTTTCAGAGAAAAAAAAGAATGTTTGTGACAAGCCAGTCTTAAAAAATATTTCTTGAAGGCACATGGTCAGTCAAAATCCTTCCCGGGTCAGCCTTTGTTGATCAGAGCAATTAGATGATTAGGAAGTGTTATTTTAGAACAGGCAGTGCATGGTCACTTCAGAACAGGAGCAGGACTTCAAAGTATGTGGCCAGACACTGAGTTTTTTGCCTGTCTGTTAAGCAGAGTATAATACTTTCTCTATGATATGGGTAGACTTTGAGCAATGGTCCATATCTTTGACACCTTGATTTAAGATTGACATACAGCATTACCTTCAGACCACAAAAAAATTCATATTAAGGGAAAAGGTAAGGAAGACATTTTGTGTCATTCTGTTTAAACAATAACTGGAAGTCAATTACAGTAATGATTCAGGATCTGATAAAGGAGGGAAAATACTTGCAGCTTCCTTATGTCTGCAGACAATTTCTCCCATGCAAAGGGAATTCCAGTGTCAATTTCTAACTGGTTCAGATGTACTTAGTACTACTTGTATGAGGCTATAAACAAAGCAGAACTTCCTAGCCCAGACAACAAAATACTTGTACAACAATACAGATATTTTGTAACTTTCCTTATGTGCAATGATACAGATCTGCACAAGGAAAAGGAGAATCAAATAGTCAAAACATCTCTAAGGAAATCAAGGGATGTGACTCAAATACGTGGCAGATAAAACTAACACCAGAGGCAATGTAGGCCCACTGATGAATGAGGTGGGTGCCTTGGTGACACATGATACAGAGAAGGCAGAGTTACTGAATGCCTTCTTTGCCTCTGTCTACTCTGCCGGAGGCTGTCCTGAGGAGCCCCATTCCCCTGAGGCCCCAGAGGAAGTCAGGGCAGTGGAGGAGTATGCTTTAGTCGATGAGGACTGGATTAGGGACCAATTAAGCAATCTGGACATCCTTAATCCATGGGTCCAGACGGGATGCATCCACGGGTGCTGAGGGAGCTGGCTGATGTCATTGCTAGACCACTCTCCATCATCTTTGCCAAGTCTTGGGAGACGGGAGAGGTGCCTGAGGACTGGAGGGAAGCAAATGTCACTCCAGTCTTCAAAAAGGGCAAGAAGGAGGACCCGGGTAACTATAGACCGGTCAGCCTCACCTCCATCCCTGGGAAAGTGATGGAACGACTTATCCTTGGTGCCATCTCAAGGCATATCAGGGATAAGAGGGTCATTAGAGACAGTCAACATGGCTTCACCAAAGGGAAGTCGTGCTTGACTAACCTCATAGCCTTTTATGAGGATATAACAAGGTGGATAGATGATGGCCGAGCGGTGGATGTGGTCCACCTTGACTTCAGTAAAGCATTTGACACAGTCTCCCACAGCATCCTTGCTGCTAAACTGCAGAAGTGTGGTCTAGACTCTCGGGTAGTGAGGTGGTCTGCGAACTGGCTGAGGGGAAGAAGCCAAAGAGTTTTGGTCAATGGGGCAGAGTCTGGTTGGAGACCTGTATCCAGTGGAGTGCCTCAAGGGTCGGTACTGGGACCAGTATTATTCAATATATTCATCGATGACTTGGATGAGGGACTAGAGAGTACTATCAGCAAATTTGCTGATGACACCAAGCTGGGAGGAGTGGCTGACACACCAGAAGGCTGTGCTGCCATCCAGCGAGACCTGGACAGGCTGGAGCGTTGGGTGGGGAAAAATTTAATGAAATATAACAAGGGTAAATGTAGGGTCTTGCATCTGGGTAGGAACAACCCCAGGTTCCAGTATAAGTTGGGGAATGACTTATTAGAGAGTAGTGTAGGGGAAAGGGACCTGGGAGTCTTGGTGGACAGCAGGATGACCATGAGCCAGCACTGTGCCCTTGTGGCCAGGAAGGCCAATGGCATCCTGGGGTGTATTAGAAGGGGGGTGGTTAGTAGGTCGAGAGAGGTTCTCCTTCCCCTCTACTCTGCCCTGGTGAGACCCCATCTGGAATATTGTGTCCAGTTCTGGGCCCCTCAGTTCAAGAAAGACAGGGAACTGCTGGAGAGAGTCCAGCACAGGGCAACTAGGATGATTAAGGGAGTGGAGCATCTCCCTTATGAGAAAAGACTGAAGGAGCTGGGGCTCTTTAGTTTGGAGAAGAGGAGGCTGAGGGGTGACCTCATTAATGTTTACAAATATATCAAGGGTGAGTGTCACGAGGATGGAGCCAGGCTCTTCTCGGTGACAACCACTGATAGGACAAGGGGTAATGGGCTGAAACTGGAACATAAGAGGTTCCGCTTAAACTCGAGAAGAAACTTCTTCTCAGTGAGGGTGACGGAGCCCTGGAACAGGCTGCCCAGAGAGGTTGTGGAGTCTCCTTCTCTGGAGACATTCAAGACCTGCCTGGACACGTTCCTGTGTGGCATAGTCTAGACATTCCTGCTATGGCAGGGGGATTGGACTTGATGATCTTTCGAGGTCCCTTCCAATCCCTAACATTCTATGATTCTATGATTCTATGATTCTATGACACCGTTGAACTCTGTGTAACTGTACAGGGAGGACACAGCTATCAGAACAACCACTGATTCTGAAGGTGTTTGCTTTTCATGTGAGTTTTTGTAAATCACCTGTCCAAAAGACATTTTGAAGTGAGAGGTTTTCTTCTAAGAAAAAGTGATGAGAATTTTTATGCTAGGTCACCTTCCCAGGCAAGCACCGCTGAGGAAGGGCAACTTGTTTCAGTCATGCATGACACAAACTCTAAAAGTACTTCAGGAGCTACCTGCAACAAAATACCAAAGCCTAAATGTAAGTAATTAAAACCAGTGCACCCAAGTCATTAACTCTACACAGCATGTTTCAGTTACACGAGTACATAAAGGTGCCTGATACTCAGCGTGAGTTCCATCTGTGAGTCTTTGATGGGCAGCAAACAGGCATACCGCTGAACCAAGCAGTTCCCACTCCCAAAACTGTATCCCCAATGTGCCAGCTAGAGCACTGTCTCTTCTCCCTGCAGCTGCTGCTATGTCACCTGCTGCATCTTGCAGAGCAAGGAGCTCTTCAGAGCCAGGCAGAGGATGCTCTGCCCTGAAGTCCTTCAGATACACAGCTCATCTCCACAACAGTGGAAGAGAACAAATTGGTCTTTGTGTGATATGATGACATAAAAAATGCAATTCTACCAAGACAGAAAGGAAACCTCACACAAGAGAGTAATGTAATGGTAAAACATTTAAACGTTACCGAAGTCTTGGAATACACACAAATTGTTTTCAATGTTCAGAAACACATATGTGCAGTATCTATGAAAGAAAATCTTTCAAAGGTTGAATTTCTTCAGTCTTGGTCATCTCACTCCATTTCAGGCACGTAAGACTTTGGTGTCTAGTTCATCATTGAATACTACTGAGAGGGCAAGATATTCAGAGGGTCCTTCATCCCACCTATTCTGCAATACAAAATTTTTTGCTTCTTGGAAGTGACTGTTGCTTTGTATTTGACTATACAGAGAACCTCATGAATGAGATATGATGGATTTCAGATGACTAAAGTCTGATGATCAAAATATTTAAATTACATGTTTCTGGTGCTTCTAGTAGGTTCCCTTCTCCTGAACCAATTGTGTTGGTTTGAATGGCACAAGGCAATCATAATTTGAACTGAGGAAAAAAAACCAGATTCCTTTTGTAAATATGATTGGACATAAAGGGGTAGGTGAGAATGAGGGAGACACATTAGAGAGATATTAGTTTGGGTTCTTTTACCCTACATGTCATGAGCATGCTTGATCACGATGTGCTAGGAGACAGACACCTTAGGAGAATCTAATTACTACTGCCCTTTATAAGTTAACCCATGACAGCTCTCTGTGTTGGAGGAAAGATGTCTTTAATTAGTCTATGTGATTTTTACTCCTTGCAATCCTAGATGTTGTTAATACCATAGCTAGGAACATAGTACCTGTTGACCTAACACATACAAAGGGTTTGAAAGAAAGCCAACAGGGAAGGAAAATCCAAGGGATATGATCGTCTGAGTTCAAATTACAGTAGTTCCTGGTTGAATCACTTACCTGAGTGCAAGAACTGCCAGGTAAAATTCAATATGCATTTTGCTGCGACAAGGGAAAATTTTCCCATTTGACAGATGTGATATTGTGCTAGGTCATGCATAAAAATGTAAAGGACAGGATATATGAGGTGATACTCACTGAGAGGAAGAGGAATTCTGGACGATGGGTTATGTCCCACAAGTTCAGTCATCTACCTCCCACCAGTGAAATCTTTCTGCTCATTTCCATGAGCTTTGGATCCTGCCCAGAACGATGATGTGGCAAACAAGGAAATGTGAAAAACCAAACCCTCCTGCATGCAACAGCTTTGCCACTCAGCAGCAACCTTCACATCAACCTTCAGTCAAAACTGTGTTGTTTTTTTTTCACGAAGGATTTTGCGTTGTGATACATGCCAAAGGGCTGAAGAACAATCGGTTTACAAGAATATTTCTAGGAAGGATTTTTACTGCTTCCTTCCATTTCCTAGCTCAGGCAGGGAACAGATGTGTCTGTTTGGACATTTTAGGATTATTGCACACATTCTCAACAGTTGTCATCCATTAGCTCCTCTCAGCTCCACATCCACAGCACTGCTGCATCTGACCTAAACAATACATTTCCTTTGTAATACTCACAATTGAAACACATCCCTTCTGTCAAGCCCTTTTCCAGATGTCTTTCTGACTTCAGGCCAAATTTGACTTTCCCCGAGGAAGTGACTTCAGGGTCAGTATCCCAGGAAACAACAGTCAAAAACATAACAGAAGTCAAGGACATGAGTTAAAAAACTATTTTCTTTTTGCTATGAAGATATTCAAAATAGGTGAACACAACTGGATGTTCTGGTCTAAAAATTCCAAGTTCCATAAGTTTGGTTTACTACAATATATCACAGAAGGCGCAAATTATTAATCAGTCAATATAAGTTTCTTATGAAAACAAAACCATACTTTCAAATCTGACATTAAGTCTAACCATTTTTTTCTTTTGTGAAGATATGGTCTATTCAGCAGGGTAGGATAGCTCATGAATTCAACCATTCTCTTGGACATGTTCACAATACAGACATTTTTCATCTCAGAGGAATTCTACCTTTTCTATTCTACCCTCAGGCAGAATACAGCCCTCATATGGCAAGTTGCACTGAAATGGTCCCCATGAGAATCGCTAAGCTTCTCTCCTCCCTTGTAACACCTCACAATAACGTAATAAAACTAACTATAGTCTAAAATTGGATGAATAGTTTGCTGAGGCCTGATGGGAATAGTATAATTATAGGTAGATGGAATATATGAGTGTACTTCAGCAATATCAGTCCTCATCTAAAAAAACATTCCCAGCAATATCTGAATGTGAATATGTGAATGAAGAATCCAAACTAAAGAGTCCATTTAATTTTAGGCAGAGTTTTAAGGCAAAAAAATTAAGTGAATGATATTAAGATCCCTTTGTTGATTTGCTAATAAGTAATAGTGTGGGAATAGAGACTGCTTATACGAATCAGCTGTTTCTACAAGATTTTGATCCAGTTCTTTCAAGCAAAAGTAGACATACACATTTTCATTCATTTTTAATGAAATCCATGAAGTATCTTAAAAAAATACAAGAAGTTTTCCCAGGGATTAAAAATGCTGAAAGTGCAGAGTTCAGAAGACAAAGTGGTTAGCAAGCATAATGCTGAGCCAAAGGAAAAGGTTTAAGTGTAGTATTTTTCACAAGTACACTTCACTTTGCATAATATACTAACTGACTCTGTCAGTCAGCCAGCAATACTGACTAAATTACTTCCGTTATGCTTGAAACAAAATTATGGCTATTTTACAATGGCTGTAGAATCATATAAAGATACTCAGAGCCTGCTGAGACAACTAACATGCTGCAATCATTACTACAGAACACAGAGAAGGAAAAACAGATGTTCTTCAGTCATTTACATTACTTTTGTATTGGTTTGTAGTCCAGAAAATCAATGCTGGCCATGGTCCAGCACAGCCACTGTTTTCTTAAACTCAACAATATTCATAGTCTTACATATAGTTCATAGGAACTACAAACAGATAAAATTAAATAAAGATTATTTTTCCCCAGATTTCGTTCATCTTTTTTTCTGACTCTCAAGAACATGCAAACAACTACAAAAAGGAAAAGGTGCTGCCTGGATGTTAATGCCCAGAGGCATTAACTGTCAGCCTGCAGTTGTTGATATGAATAGTGAGCACTCCTTTGAATGCATGTGTCTTGGAGCATATGTGCGTTTTATGTAAGATCTTTCAATATAGTAGCACCTGTGGTACTGCAAGAAGATGATACGTGCAATGTTTATTTGGTCAAGCAAGATAGTACCTGAAAAATCCCTCACTTGCCTTTGTACCACAGATTTAAGACTCAGATACTGGAATTCTGGTTATCCTGCTCCTATCTTCCTAAAACCTGACACTTAGAAATGCAGCTCCAGTTCCCCAAGGAGAGTGGTAGATAAATGAGTGATATCTTTTAACATGCTGTTGTTAAAAGTTTACTGTAATGGAGATTCTGAAGCCACAGCAAGCAAACTGCTGCCAACTCAACTATCCTGGTGTTCGAGCACTTTTCCTCACTGCTAGGTTATATCCACAGCAGACACATCCTTCCCCTTTGTCACTATGACGCATGTAGCTGTGGAGTGGTATTAAGCCTTTCTTCAACCCTCTTTTCTCTAGAACTAGCAATCACATTGCCTTGAACATTTCCACAGAAGTTATGATTTAAATAACACTGCTGTGGCTCACCTCTGCACTCCCGTCAGTTGGTGCCTGCCTTTCTAGATGCGTGATGCACAAAAGTGTGCACAAAACTCTCCTTGGGGACATATCAGCACCTGTTAGACCAGAACAATGATTTAATTTGTTTTATTTCTGGGGTGACGTTTGCTTTTTTCAAAAGAAAAAACCTTTTTTTTTCACTCCCATTCAGCTTGTGACCAACTGTTCACTAGTTCCTCATCCTGCACGGTAATGTGCAATATTTAACCATAACCACAGCACATGATTTCATTTCCTTTTTAAACTGCACCCTATTTTGTTGGGTCTTAGAGGTCAAATGATATGTTCCCAACTTAAATGTGCATTACAGTCTGTTTTGCCTTCTGCAAATCCCAGAAAGCTTCACTGCTTCTATTCACAATACCTGTACTTCACATAAAATGCTTTTTAAAAAAAGTCTCTACTTGATTGTTTCCTAATTTCAATATTTAAAATAATTTTTTATCATCTTTATTTTTTTGTTTATGTCTTTGAATCCATATGTCTAATATTAATCCTTTACCTGGTCCACAAGGAACTTGCATGTCCTTTTATTTATTCCAAATAGGGACTTAATAAACAATAACATGCTAAGCAAAGTCTCAGTAAAACAGATACTGCCCTCCGTGGACTTGGGCTTCCTTTGGGTTATCCTGTGCAGGAAGCTGACATGAAAACCCTGCTCTCTTCTCCATACAGAAGAGTATGGAAGAGTGGGGAACTTGAGCTTGCTGAGTTCCCACCGCTTTCAATGATTTTAATAACGTGGCCAGGAGGAACTTGGCTAGTTCCGCTTTGTTAAAATTTGATAGCATAGGTAGGTCTAATATCACACCTACTCACTTTAGGCACTTTTCATGATTATCACAACAGGACTTCAGCATCATATAAGAGCAGCATTTAAATTCACAGCACCAAACTAAGCCAAAGCACTGAGGGAGGGAATGAGTGGCACTACATTGACTTCTTAACAATAACTCAGTTTAATTAATGGTTTCTAAAGACCAAGCAATGTTCTCTTGCTCATAGAAGGTAGTATCTGTTCATGCAAATTCCTTCTCAGAGGCTATCAGTGGGTGGTATCCTTTGCTTACTCCTGAACATAAAGATTATTCATTGCACTGGGCCAAACACTGTCCCTTCTGGAACTGGATTTAATAAGCTTTAACAAAATCAAGTATGAACTCTGCTTATCATCTTTTAGGGCTTGAAAACTTCCAGGGATGTCCTGTGGTGAGGTCAGCACAAGACAACACAGAACATCTCAGAGGAGTGTTCATGCCTTTTACAGCCCAGGAGTTGCTGACAGCCTACATGCAGCAGCTAGAAGCTGTATCAGTAACTAGACCAGGAGTAGTCACCAGCTGCAGCAATGCTGCCTTATGGAGAGCTCTCCTCAAGACCTGGCTCAAGCCTGGAGAAGCAGCAGGTTTGCAAGGCCAGCACTGTGTGCTCTGCAGCTGAGCACAAGCTGCCGGTGAGCCGTCAGCCCTCGTTCCTTCACCAGCTTCCACCAAGCCACAGACATCCTCCGGGTCACCTGCTGAACTGCTCCTTGCTTGGGGACCATACCTGGTCATCAGCAACCATGGCACAGAGCAGGGCTGGGCCTGTACAGCTGAACGTAGTCCCCACAGAGGAAGTAAACATTGTCAGTTTTTATCATAGCTTTTAGGTTTTGCCAGCCTCTGTTTCAAGACCATGTTGCCACACTTCATGCTGACTGGATTACTCAATTTGCTAAAATTAGATGTCTCTCCTACCGAATTTTCACATACTTCACATGACTTGAGCAGCTCTTTCTAAGGACATATTTTCTATCGTGTTTGTCTGTCATTTTCCTCTCTCTACAGCAATCATAGGTTCTTTTATCACAATCATTTTGGGTTTGAAAATATTTGATCATTTCAAGCAGCTCAGAAACCCTGAAACAGGTGAGTATAAAACATGCATTCCACTTCTATGGCTTCCCTTTTAAAGGAATTTGAGTTCACCTTCATTTGTGCAACTTTAGCTATATACCAGTTGAGATTGTCAGAGAGCGTGAAAGTTGAATGGCTAAGATAAGAGATTGTGAGGGAAAGAAAAAAAAAACACAATGGAAAATAGAAGGAATTGGATTGCTGTGGTAGTGTTTTAGTCAGGAAATTAGTATGATGAGAATGAAAAACAAACCAACAAAAAAAAAAACACAAAAAAACTCCACCAAAGAAAAAAAAAGTCCTATAGAAGAGCATTGACAGAGACAGGATTAGTGATATGCTGTGCTGCCTAGAGAAGACAAGGCTGAAGTGCTAAGGCAGATTTCAGTGCAGTTAACATCTGATGAACCCTTGAGCTGTGGACTGTGTTGTCGCACAGGGTGGTGCAGCAGCACCAGCTGGTAAAGAAGATTAAATTTGATTAGTCCTTTATGCCTGGCGCTAGTTCTCCTGCTCAAGGGAGAATTGGGAGAAGTTCCACAAGTCAATAAACCTTTTTTTCTTGGAAAAAGAGGGGCATGCAGAGGGTCCAAATGTGGTAGTGTCTTGGACAAAGTTAAAGTTTGGGTTATGCACGTGTATATTCCTAACACATTCTTTCTTGCTTTCTACTGCACTCTCTCTTCCACATGTAAAATTCTTTCACGTCACTTCTGTGAAAACAGTGATATCTTTGGATGTCTTATTTCCTGTTACGATGATTTCATACCAGGTATCTGCTATTGTAGGATTCTCTTCTTTCAGTTCCACAGAGATGTACTTTATAGTCATTAAAAACTAAGGCAACTTCAGTTGGTTTTCCCATGCTACATGAAAATAATCCAGCTGTTGGGAAAAGAGGCTGGAAGCTGCAAAGCAGCTGATTAAAATTCTAGTCCACATCACAACACCTCTAAGTACCTCACAGTCTGCAGCTTTAGCAGCTCTAGCCCAGCTGAGCTCTGTGGATTCCTTGTCCATCCTCACCCACACTAGAGCTTTATAATGAGGCTATAACAGTGCTTTGCTTGTGAGGTAAGTAAGCATAATTTGAGACTAAAGTTATAAATGTTCAGAACGTTGCATTTTTGTAAAAAAAAGAATTCTAGCAAAAAGCACCAGCTTTGGTCCTGTCATACCGCAAGACAGCAATTACACTCCGTGTCAAACTAGAGCAGGTACATAGTTTTGAGAATGCAGGTATCTCAGATCCTGCTTCTATCAATCCAGAGACTTTTATTGAATATCCAGCTATCTCAGTCATGCATTCGATAGCAGCTTCAGGTTCCTGAGAGATTCATCTGACATGTAGTTACCGACTATGGTCTGAAACTTCCCCCATTCTTAATGATGAAATGAAAGCTGAATTTTTTTTTTTTTGTAATGTTCAAAAGATGTTAGTGGCAGCAATGTAGCTTTGGCTGGTACAGATAAAGTAAACCTCTCTTCACCCCACAAAGAGGTTGGGGAATGATGTGACAGAGAATGGCCCTGAGGAAAAGGACTTGGGGGTGTTGATGGATGAAAAGCTGGACATGAGCCAACAGTGTGCACTTGCAGCCCAGAAGGTCAATCGCATCCTGGGCTGCATCGAAAGAAGTGTGGCCAGCAGGTCGAGAGAGGCAATTCTGCCCCTCTGCTCTGATCTGGTGAGACCCCACCTGGAGTACTGCGTCCCTAAGTGCAAGAAGGACATGGACCTGTTGGAGTGGAACCAGAGAAGGGCCACAAAAATGATCAAAGGGCTGGAGCACCTCTGCTTTGAGGACAGGCTGAGAGAGTTGTATGTGTTCAGCCTGGAGAAGAGAAGGCTCCAAGAAGAACTTACAGTGGCCTTCCAATACCTGAAGGGAGTTGCAGGAAGGCTGGGGAAGCACTGTTTACAAGCACATGTAGCAATAGGGTTAAGGGGCAATGGTTTTAAACTAGAGCAGAGGTAGATCTAAATTAGATGTTATGAAGAAGTTCTTTACCATGAGAGTGTCAAAGCACTGGAACAGGTTGCCCGGGGAGGTAGTGGAGACTCCATTCCTTGAGGCATTCAAGGTCAGGCTTGATGGGGCTCTGAGCAACCTGATCTAGTTAAAGATGTCTCTGCTCGCTGCAGGGGGATTGGTCTAGATGAACTTTAAATGTTCTTCCAGCCCAAATAATTCCATGGTTCTAGGATTCTATGATTCTGTGATTCTAATATGTACTGTAGTCTCATTGTGATGTTGGCCAGAAAAATTCTGAAAAATATACACTCATATTCAAGTGGTTTAGCTTCCCAGCTCACTGGGGAAGTGGGGGTAGCTTCCTGATGTCTGCATGGGTGCCTATATCACATGATAGCTAAACCAAGTGAGGCCTCTACTCACTTCAGCTGGTAAGTCAGCAAAGTTGCATGAGGTTGTATCCCTAAAATAGAAACGGGCATGTTTCAAGAAGATTCATCATTACAGAAGTTTTTCTCTCTACAATTAACCACAACATTTTTACCATTAAGTGTAGGCATGTTCAAATCTTTTCTTCCAACAATTTCTGCTGCTATGTATTCTCCAATCATTAAACTCTCGCTCTTCATGTAGCATAACACTCCCTTAACTGCTTAGTGTGTTCATTTATTGCTTGTTCATCATATGAAAAACTGTATTATCATCCTCAGGTATACTCATGTCACACTTTTTTCCATTCATAGCATTAGTCTCTATCCGTTTTACTTACATTAATCTACAGAGTCCCTTATGACAGAACATCTTTCAAATTCTTCCATTATACTTTACAAATTAATGTTATGCTTCCACAAATATTACACGGGGTGAACAGCCTGCTAGTATGTATGCACTCTGTATGCAAACTAAGTAAACGATCGTGTCTTCTGGTTTTACACCTGTTTCTCTTCAGTTTAAGTTCATACTGCAAGAAAAAGTTGCCAAGAAATAAGGCCCATATAAATTCATACAAGTAACACATAGAAGTAAAACAATTATAGGAAATGGAAAAAAATAAAATTCTGTAGAGGTATAAAAGATGTTGTAAGCTATGTTGTAACAGGTCAGCTGTACACTGGGTCCAACAGAGAACTGTCTACCATCTTAAAAACAGTTGATCAAGCATCAATCCAAATTTTCATCTTAAAGACCTCTAGTCTGAGCATGTGAACTTTGTTTTCATGCAATAATGCCTACAAATTTGGCTTGGTGGGCAGCTATAGGGCTGTTTTATAACGTGCTACAGTTTTCAGCTGGGCAGGTATGGGCTGGGTTTTTCTGAAGCCTGGGGACAAGTATGTCAAACCAGCATAGAGTTTCACAGAAGCCAACTCCTGCTCATATATTCTTGCAGTTAATGTAACTGGTCTCAGTGGTATAGGTCAGACATCCTGAGCGAAAGTAGAACAATAAGAAGTTTTTATTTCTTCACAGGGAACCATGATAATAAGTTATGAAAAGAAGAGTACTAATTCTACAAATACTGGTATCACCAAGAGGAGAATGCGTTTTCTCTTTTAAGATCTGGCACTGTTGTGTGTATGAAGTACAGGAAAATCCATCCTTGCTTGACAAGATAATTCACACTATTGAAGTGAATGCTTTTTTCTCAAGATTTGGAAAGCTGTCACAATCCACAGTGCAACAGCTGTAACAGTCAAGACAGACTAACAGCCTGCGGTAACTTAGACAGAGAGAACACAGCAATGGCTTCGCAAGTCATGTTTCATCCAAGGCATGGATTTGACTGCATTTGACTTTCCTTATCATGCAAATTTTATGTTTTAAAAATTTATTTATTAACAGTCCCAAGTATGAGCTAGGTACATGCACACACAAATGGAAAGATAAGGAATCTTCTGCAAAAATTCTTTGAACCTATTCTGGATAAAGAACTGATATGATCCAACTCTTTCTGTATCCCAAATCTATTTTCTATATAGAAGTCGAAGGTAGGGGCTGGGAAAAGGAAAATCCACCCACTGGAAGTAAAGATGAGGTTTGAGACCATTTAAAGAACCTGAAGGTGCACAAGTCCATGGGGCTTGATGAGATCCATCCATGGGTCCTGAAGGAACTGGCAGATGAAATTGCTAGGCCGCTTTCCATCGTATTTGAGAGATCATGGCAGTCTGGTGAAGTACCCACTGACTGTATTGTGTTCAGTTTTGGGCACCTCAGTATAAGAGGGATATCGAGGTGTTGGAGCGAGTGCAGAAGAGGGTGACAAAGCTGGTGAAGGGCCTGGAGAATAGACCTTACGAGGAGCGATTGAGGGAGATGGGACTGTTCAGTTTAAGGAAGAGAAGGCTGAGGGGGAACCTCATCATGCTCTACAATTACTTGAAAAGACATTGTAGAGAGGTTGGTGCTGGTCTCTTCCCACAGGTAATTAGGGACAGAACCAGGGGGAATGGGTTCAAGTTGCAACAGAGCAAGTTTAGACTGGACATTAGGAAGAAATTCTTCATGGAAAGAGTGATCAGACACTGGAACAGACTGCCTAGGGAGGTGGTTGAGTCGCCATCCCTGGATGTGTTTAAGTGTCGCTTAGATGTGGTGGTGGGTGATGTGGTTTAGGGGTGAACTTGTAGTGTAGGGTTAATGGTTGGACTTGATGATCCCAAGGGTCTTTTCCAGTCTGACCTGTTCTATGATTCTATGACTGGAAAAGGGGAAATATCACCTCTATTTTCAAAAAGGGAAAAAAGGAAGACCCAGGCAACTACAGGCCAGTCAGTCTCACCTCTGTGCCTGGCAAGATCACAGAGCAGATTCTTTTGAAATCTCTTTATGATGGAGTAACAGAATCAATCAACAAGGGAACAGCAACTGATGTCATCTACCTGGACTTGTGCAAGGCCTTCGACACTGTCCTATAGAACATCCTGGTCTCCAAGTTGGAAAGACATCAGTTTGATTGATGGATCACTTTGGTGTGTAAGGAACTGGCTGGAAGATAGCACTCAAAGAGTTGTGGTCAATGGCTCAATGTCCAAGTGGGGACCAGTGACAAGTGGTGTCTCTCAGGGATCAGTACTGGGAACGGCACTATTTAACATCTTTATAGGTGATATGGACAGTGATATAGAGGGCACCCTCAGCAAGTTTGCCAACAGCACAGTTGTATGGTGCAGTCGACATGCTGGAGGGAAGGGATGCCATTCAGAGGGACCTTGACAGGCTTGAGAGTTGGGCCCACAACAACCTCATGAAGTTTAACAAGACCAAGTGTAAGGTCCTCCAGTTGGGTCAAGGCAATCCCAAGCACAGATACAGGCTGGGCAATGAGTGGATTGAGACCAGTCCTGGGGAGAAGGATTTGAGTGTGTTCGTGGATGATAAGAACAACATGAGCCAACAGTGTGTGCTTGTGGCCTGGAAAGCCAATCATATCCTGGGATGCATCAAAAAATGTGTGACCAGCAGGTCAAGGGACGTGATTCTGTCCCTCTACTCTGCCCTTGTGTTTTGGTTTGGCCTGGCCGGATTTTGGCAGCCGGGGGGGAGCTGCAGGGTGGCTTCTACAAGAAGCCGCTAGAAGCTCCCCAAGTTTGATAGAGCCAATGCCAGCCAGCTCCAAAGAGGGACCTGCCACTTGCCAAGGCTGAGCCTATCAGTAAGGTGATAGCAGAGGAATGCCTCTGTGAAAAACATATTTAAGAACGGGGAAAAGAACTGCACCATAACAGCTGGCACAGAGATGGAGGAGTGAGAATCTGTACAGACACCAAGGTCAGTGAAGAAGGAGGAGGGTGGGAGGATGAGCTCCAGGCGCCGGAGCAGAGAGAGTCCCCCGGGTCTGTGGTGAAGACCATGGTGAAGCGGGTTGTCCCCCTGCAGCCAATGGGCGAGGTGCAGATGTCCACCATGAGGATCACCGCGTAGATGTCCACTGTAGAGGACTCCACACCGTGTGGGTGGATGCCTGAAGCGGACTGTAGCCCGTGGGAAGCCCGCATCAGAGCAAGTCGTTGACGGAACCTGTAGCCCATGGAAGAGAGGAATGCCCACGCTGGAGCAGGTTGGCCGGTGGGACTTTTGGGACGCTGTGGGTGGCTCATGCTGGAGCAGTTTCCCCCGAAGGACTGCGCCTCAAACTCACGAGGGGTGGGCTGCCCCTCGTGAGGTGTCTCACGTTGGGCAGTTTGTGATGAATTGCCCTTCGTGGGACAACTCATGCCAGAGAAGAGAGCGTGAAGCTTGTCTCCCGTGAGAGGGACCCCACAATGGCCCTGGGGAAGAGTGAAGAGTCCTCCCCCGGAACAAAGAAGCGGTGAAACCAACGTCGGATGGACTGACCGCAACCCCTATTCCCTGTCCCCCTGCGTCGCTCAGGGGGAGGTGGTGGAGAAACCAGGATTGATGTTGAGTCCGGGAAGAAGGGAGGGATGGGGGGAAGGTGTTCTGTTTGTTAAGATCTGTTTGCTTTTTCTTACTTCTCACTACTCCTCTCTGATTAGTTCTTTTAATAAATGTACCTAATTTCCCTAAAATTGAGTCTGTTTTGTCCAGGACGGTAAATGAGAGTGATCTCCCTGTCCTTATCTCAAACCCTGAACTCGTGGAAATATTTTCTCCCCCTGTTTAGCAGTGAAGGGGGAGTGAGAGAGCGGCTGTGTGAGTGCCTGGCTGCCGGCCAGGGTCAAACCACGACACCTTGTGAGACCCCACCTGGAGTACTGCGTCCAGCTCTGGAACCCCCAATACAAGAAAGACATGGAGCTGTTGGAGCAAGTCCAGAGGAGGGCTACCAGGATGGTCAGAGGGCTGGAACACCTCTACCACAAGGATGGGCTGATAGAGTTAGGCTTGTTCAGCCTGGAAAAAATAAGGCTCTGGGGAGACCTTATAGTGGCCTTCCAGTACTTGAAGGGGGCCTACAAGAAGTCTGGGGAGGGACTTTTTACAAGGACCTGAAGTGATAGGACGAGGGGTAATGGGTGGAATTTGGAAGAACGTAGGTTTAGACTAGATATAAGGAAGTTCATTACCCTGAGAATGGTGAGGCACTGGACCAGGTTGCCCAGGGAGGCTGTGGATGCTCCATCCTTGAAAGTGTTCAAGGCCAAGCTGGATGGAGCATTGAGCAACCTGATCTAGTGGGAGATGTCCCTGCTATGGCAGGATGATTGGAACTAGATGATCTTCGAGGTCCCTTCCAGTCCAAATCATTCTATGATTCCATGATTCTATGATTCTATGATTCCATGATCCTATGAACATCCATGGTGCAACACTTCACTATACACAAGCAATGAATTCAAACTACTTGTAAACTACAGAAAACCATCCGCTTTGGAATTGTGTAAAACACACTGGGGTTAGGATTTTTTTTTTTCTCCTTGGCATGGTACGCTCACTGAGCTGTTACTAGTATGACAGAGCCAAACTCCTTCTACCCTCTCTAGAGCAATAAATGACAACTACCTCCAGAGCAAGCCAGAGTCAACAGCAGGCTGAGGCAGGTCATGTTCAGACAGAATGCTGTGACAAATTAATTCTTACTGCAAAGGGCTGCTTATTTGTATCAAAAAAATTCCTAGGCTAGTTTCCTTCTTCTACAAAAATTTAAACTTAACACATGTAAAAGTACAACGTTTACTTACAGCAAACTTTTGGGACACAGAGTGAGGACCAGATTCTTCCTTTAATGCGCAATCTTCTTTTGTTACACATTAATGTAAAGAATCATAAAGGATTAAAATACACAAAAGCCTATTGTTCCTGACCTGTGAACAGCCTTAATCACCTGGCAGTGATTTTCTGTCTGGAGAAAATGTAATTACGTCAAGCTGCTTTTAAAGGGTCAGAGTGCTGGATGTGCCTCCAGGAGTGTTTCACTCCAGACCAGGTGTTTGTTTCCAAAGCCAGTCTCCCAACCACCTGTACTTGTTGCACTTGGGTTCACACTGTGATCAGCTGGGCATGAGCAAACTGTGTCCGTTCCAGATGGTACTGAGCCAAAAAGCAAATCGTTCCACTGACAGTGGACTGGTCCTGAGTTGGTCTGGAGCAGCCCACTCCTACATGGGTGCCTGGGCCTCAGCACCCACTACTTGACCCTCCACATCCATTTTACTCCTTAATATAGACACAAGACTACGTCACTGATTCTCTCACATTTTCTCACTCCTCTCTTCCAGCTGCTGTCAAGTGTTCTTTATCCTTTCTTAAACGTCCTATCACAGTGGCATCACCAGCATCACAGACAGGCTCAACTTTGGGCAGCAGTGGGTCTACAGGAGCCAGCTGGATCCAGCTGTATCTGACATGGGGTCAGCTCCTGGTGTCTTCTCATAGAGGTGACCCCTGCAGCCCTCCCACTATCAAAACCTTGCCACATAAACCCCAACACATTAACATTTGTCTACCTTCTGTTTTAGATGTCTTCCATGCTTCCTCGTTCTGTCCTGTATCCTTCTCGGAAGGGTGAGAACAAAGGAAAATTCATTTCTTGGAACAAAGGAAAATGAGAAGAAAGAGAGGGGAATGAGGAGAGGGCTTCACCTGAGCAATGCTTTGCCTGAGATTATTGCCTTACAAAAGGTAGCAGTTTGTACTTACAGGAAATTAAATTACATTTATACATTATTTTTTTTAGATTAACACCAAAGTTCTTTATAAGTGTGTGTATTAATGTAATTATTAAGATTTCTACTAATCAGACACTGTCAAACTCCTGCTGTAATCAGTTGCAACTGATCGAATCTATAGCTGTTATATAAACTTTGTACACTGTTGTAATCTACACTTTGACAAATACTGTTTAGTTGGAAGTACCTCTAATGATTTTGTAAATTTTATATAATGTAGAGAAGAGACCCTCTGAGAGAAAAAAAAACCCACACCCTGAAATGTAGACAGTCAGACAGGCTGGAAAAGTAAAATACTACACTACACAAAAGAAATTGCAAACAAAAATCAAAAAAAAAGGTGAGGTATTCCCATGCTCTATGGATCTCCTTGAGGTAATGATGTGTGAGGCAATGATGGCAAATTTACTGCTTTTAAACAATATATTTGTCATAACAGAGGGAAGAGGTCTCATGACTCTGTCTGATTTGATTTCTTCTTGCAGTTTTGTGGAACAATCTGATAAAGGAATAGAAAAAGATCCACTCCACACCCAGAAGAGCTGTCTGACCAGCAGACAGCTTCCAGCCATGAATCACTGCTGTGAATCAGGAATCATTCAAATAGAGGCAATAACATAATCATATTTGACAATGTCTAGGGGAAAAGTGGTGTATTTTTTTTTTACCTATATAGTCACATATGGCTTTTTTTTTATATTTTTGCAACCCTCCTAGCTGAATCTCAGCTCTTTCTAATACACGTGATGTAAATCAAGCTTCTACACTGGTTGTATGTCGATTCCATTCAAATTCAGTCTCACACCTTCTGTACTAGTGCATAAAACCCTGACGGTAAGTCTGTAATTCCTCTGGAATTGCTTTACTGCATGTCACTTTACAATGAAGTCTATCAACTCTCTGGTGTTTTGAGATTGCTTAATTTTTTGATAGAAATGTATTTTTTCAAATCAAGCTAACTGTATAATTTTGGTTAATATTATTTATACTCCCAGCACTTTTCCAAACACCTATACAGGTCCACGAGGCTCAGCACAGGTGAAGGCACAAGAAGGCAAAATCCTGCTGTGTCTGCTCTGCCTTTCAAACCCTGGAGTCCATCAGCACTGAAACCCAAACTCACTGTGCTGTCTAAGCATGTACAGAGATGTGCAGATCCTCAGGATATGTCAGGAAAAGCTTCGGACGTTGACTGCTCCTTAGATTGGGTTAAACTTAAAGTGGATAGACAGAGCACAGCATGACTCCCCATGCTGTCACAGCTACTCTGCTTGCCCTTGCAGGACTGTTACATGATCAGTCTGGTTTAGATGGGACTCTGCTGCTTATCAAGAAGATTTGCTGCTGAATTGCAGGCAGTCTGACGTTAACCCAAGTACTAAATTAAAGGTTTCCTATATGAAGGGATACAATTTTATCAACACAAGATGTACCCATGGATTTAGATTGCATCTTGATTTGGAACAGGCTGCCCAGGGAAGTGGTGGAGTTACCATACCTGGAGATATTTAAAAGATGAGTAAATGTGGTGCTTAGGGACCTGGTTTAGCGGTGGACCTGGCAGCATTTTGTTAACGGTTACACAAAATTATCTTAAAGATCCTTTTCAACCAAAACTGTTCCATGTTTCTGTTTTATGATTCTATGACTCAGTCCTTTAAAGACAGTGTTGAGCCAGACTTACAAATGGATGGGGACAGGCAGCTACAAAAAAAAGGAATTCACAAATAAAAGGTGTTTATAGGAGGTTATGCCACTGCTCCTGCTCAGCAAAGTTTGGATCCACATAGCAGTGAAGGTAGCTGACTGATCTCCTGCCCTCTTCCCTCCCCCATGTCCTGGGCATGTGTTTCTGGAGGAAGGAAAAACTATACACAACTAAAGTTTTTATCTTATGACTTAAATTTAAATTGAATAAAGCTAACTATTATATGGGAAATTTTGATAGATCCATGTGTGTCTGTTATCTGGAGGAAAGAGAGAGACTCCTGATTATTAACCAAAGGAGCGCACAAAAAACAGAGGATATCAGAACTAACATAGGGGCATGACATTTACAGTAATCCCATTTCCCTTGTGGTTTATTGCTCAAGATTATTATTGTAAAACCTTATCTCTATATTTATATCTTTTTCTCACAGAATATTCCAGTTAAGCAGTTGTAAATGCCAAGTCATTAAATGTAAAGCAATTCTAGACACTGTACAAAGATGGTAAACCCATGAGTCGAGATATGTTAAGTTTGATTAAGCTCTACCAGAAAGGATTCAATACTGGACCTGGTAGTCACCAACACAAGTGAGCTGATCAGTGATATCTGGGCCGCAGTGATCATGCACTGGCAGAGTTCACAGTCTTGAGGAATATGGCTCAGGCAAAGAGTAAAGTCAGGACCTTGAATTTTAGGAAAGCAAACTTCCAGTTCTTCAAGTAGTTAGTCAATAGGATCCTTGGGAAACTGTCATCAGGGACAAGGGAGCAGAATTTGGTGACTAAGGATGAGGAAAAGGCTGAGGTGCTTAATGGCTTATTTTCCTCAGTCTTTAGTAATAGATCCAGTTGTATTCTGGGAATACAGCTCCCTGAGCTAGAAGGCAAAGACCAGGAGCAGAACAATCTCCCTGCAATCCAGGAAGAGATGGTCAGGGACGTGCCACACCACACAGATGTACACAAGTCTGTGGGAATCCACATTGGGAACCCACATTGGGAATCCACCCAAGAGTTTTGAAAGAGCTGGTGGAGGTGCTCACAAAGCCACTTTCCATCATCTATCAGCAGTCCTGGCTGACCAGGGAGGTCCTAGCAGATTGGAAGTTGGCCAATGTGACACGCGTCTACAAGAAGGGCAGAAGGAGGATCCAGGAAACCACAGGTCTGTCAGTTTGGCTTCAGTGCTAGGGAAGCTGATGGAGAGGATCATCCTGTACCATCACACAACACATGCAGGACAACCAAATGATCAGGCCCAGTCAGTATGGGTTTATGAAAGGCAAGTCCTGCTTGACAAACCTCATCACAACATCAATAAAGGGAAGAGCAACTGATATCATTTACTCAGACCTGAGCAAAGCCTTTGACACTGTCCCGCAGAACATCATGGTCTACAAGCTGATGAAATATGGGTTTGATGGATAGACAATTCAGTGGATAAAGAACTGGCTTGACAACCGCACCCAAAGAGTGGCTGTCAATGGGTCCATGTCCCAGCGGAAGCCAGTGACAAGTGGAATCCCTCAAGGATCAGTACTGGGACCAGTCTTGTTTAACATCTTTGTCAGCGACATGGACAGTGGCATTGACTGCACTCTCAGCAAGTTTGCTGACGACATCAAGCTGTGTGGGGCGGCTGACACCCTGGAGGGAAGGGATGCCATCCAGAGGGACCTTGACAGGCTGGAGAGGTGGGCCCAGGCCAACATCATGAAGTTCAACAAGACCAAGTTGCAAGGTCCTCCATCTGGATCAGGGCAATCCCAAGCACCGGTATAGGCTGGGCAGTGATTGGCTTGAGAGCAGCCCTGAAGAAAAGGACTTGGGGGTACTGGTGGATGAGAAGCTGAACTAGGGTAGGGAGTTTTTTCTCTATGTCCTTAACCTGGGCCCCAGGGAGGCAGCAGACTGAAGGGTTTGTTTCAGAGAGGGAAGGGTGCAACTCCAGTAATCTATCTCTTTCTTGCGTTCCCTGATAGTTCTCCACCTGCTTACCTCCTTCTGGAGGTAAACAATCAGGATGGAGCACCTCTCCTACGAGGACAGGTTGACAGAGTTGGGATTGTTCAGCCTGGAGAAGAGAAGGCTCCAGGGAGACCTTATTGCAGCCTCCACTACCTAAACGGGGCCTACAGGAAAGATAGGGACTTTTTTTTTTTAGTAGGACCTATTTCAATAGTTCTAAACTAAAAGAGGTAGATATATGGAAGAATTTTTGCACAATGAGGGTCAATAAACACTGGAACAGGTTGCCTGGAGAGGTGGCAGTTGCCCCATTCCTGGAAACATGGAAGGTCAGGCTTGACGGGGCTCTGAGCAACGTGATCTAGTTAAAGATGTCCTTGCTCACTGCAGGAGGGTTGGACTAGATGACCTTTAAAGATCCCTTCCATCCCAACACATTCTATAATTCTATGATTGTTTAAGTATTAGTAACATCGATGTATTAGTTCTTGTCACACTGTTTGTGCTGAACCTGAACATCTAATCCACTCCTCAGGCCTTTCCTCCCCTAAAGTATTTGGACGTGAGATAGATCCTCCTGTGAAAGAGCTCAATACATCTTGATCCAGCCAAACAGAAGACAAGAATTGGACTGGTTCTCTGCAAGGATGAACTGACAAAGTGCCAAGAGGTCCTGGGAGGACCTCAGTGCTCTCACAGGAGTGACTTGAAGTTTTTACTCTCATATAGCCTGCAAAAGGAATATCCATAGCTCTGGATGCTGAGGTGTTAAGGGGCTCCTTTGAAGAGAGCTCTCTCAGGGGCAAAATCTATGGAAATAGAATGCGGAAGACATAGATATGCACCTCCTTCTACAGTGTAGGCCCCAGACAAGAAAACTGGTCCATAACAAACTTAAGGGGACTTCAAATTTTTATTGGTCAGTGGCTATTTTACATCCAAAAGGAGTGTGCCACACAAAGCTGAGACAAGAAGGAGGATGAAGTTTCATTTTGTGGAAAAACTGCAGGGAAGAATTGAAGAAGACTGTCTCACTGGGCTTAGCCTCAAGAAATCACAGTGCTAAAAATCACCTTAGCTTTCTCCTGGAGAAACTGGTTGCTTATGGCTTGGGTGGGTGTACTCTTTGCTGGGTGAAAAACTAGCTGAATGCCTAGGCCCAGAGAGTGGTGGTAAACTTAGTTAAATCCAGCTGGCAGCCAGTCACAAGTTTTGTTCCCCAGGGTTCAGTACTGGGGCCAGTTCTCTTTAATATCTTATCAATGATCTGAATGAGTGCATCAAGTTCACTCTCAGTAAGTTTGCACCAAGGATAGGGAGACTCTGCAGAGGGACCTGGACAGATTGGATCAATGGGCTGAGTCCAATTGTATGAGATTCAATAAGGCCAAATGATGAGTCTTGCACTTCGGTCAAAACGCTCAGCAGAGAGGAACCTGGGGCTGTGGATTGATAACCAGCTGAATATGAGGCAGCAGTGTGCCCAGATGGCCAAGAAAGCCAATGCTATCCTTGCCTGTATCAGGAATAGCGTGGCCAGTAGAATGAGGGAAGTGACTGTGCCTCTGTTCTTGGCACTTGTGAGGCTGTATCTCAAGTATTGTGTTCAGTTTTGGGCCCCTCACTACAAGAAAGTCATTGAGGTGCTGGAGCGTATCCAAAGAAGGGCAACAAAGCTGGTGGAGGGTCTAGAGCACAACCTCATGAGGAGCGGCTGAGGGAACTCAGGTGTTTGGCCTGGAGAAGAGGGAGCTGAGGGGAGGCCTTATTGCTCTCTGCAACTATCTGAAAAGAGGTTGTAGAGAGGTGAAGATTGGTCTGTTCAACCAAAAACCAAGTGATAAGACAAGAGGAAATGGCCTCAAGTTGCTCTAAGTGAAGCTTAGATTGGATATTGGTAAGAATTTCTTTACTGAAAGGGTTATCAGGCACTGGAACCTGTTGCCCAGGGTAGTGGTGGAGTCCTGTTCCCTGGAGGTATTTAAGAGTTGTGTAGACATAGCGCTTAGAGATTTGGTTTAGTCAAGGACAGTGCTAGGACTCAACGATCTTAAAGGTCTTTTCCAATCTATGCAATTCACTGGTTCTGTGACACTAGTTTAGTCACAAACCCAAACACAGTGCCAAACAGGCTACTATGAAGAAAGTTAACTCCATCCCAATTGGATCCATAAAATTCACAAAGACATTTGAGTAACTCTTGACTTGCATTAACTGCACAGTTGGCTGCATTCAGGTTGGGGAGAATTCATGTGAGCCTCTTGTCCAAGTCAAATGACCAAGAAAAAATAATTATTCACCACTGACTGGTTCACTCCCTTTTTCATCCCACTCATCTCCAAAGGCTCTGATCTTACTTTCTATATTCTATATATATTTCTATATATGTAATATAGATATATATAGTGTATATATATAAACATGTGGGGTTTGATCTAGGCCACAAAAACTCTGATGTCCATCAATGAGTTCCACGCAGGACATAGTTTCACAAAATATCCCTGTTCACTGTGGGGTTACTCACCTCAGAAAATGTAAACATTTCAGTGGTAATATTGTGAGTCTTCTTAATAGAATTTTACGTCATGGAGTATTTTTATTTTCACTGTGTGGTTATGGCAACTTCTTTTCTTAAATGTCTCTAACAGCTTTTCTTCTCACCTCCTTGAACATTCTCTACACAGGCCCTACTGTGGCATAGGCACAGGTTCTCTGCTGAATGTAAATGATATGACTATGAAGTTTGTTTCTCTTGACCCATAACAGTTTTTGTCACTCAAGATCATGACAAAAAGATGAAGCCTGCAAAACTGAAACAGCTAAATCTAAAAATCAGCATCTGTTTCCTTTTGTATTGATCTTATTAGAAATAGACAGATTCCTGCTAATTTTGAGACCAAAGAAATGAAATTTTTTTCATGGAAAGTTTTTCATTTCAAATCAAGCCCAATGTTTATCAAAACTCTCCCTCTTTTTCAAAAAAAAAAAAAAAAAAAAGTTGTCAAATTTCCAGCAGAAGATAAAATGGAACATGGTACTTGTCCTTTGTCAGAAAGCTCTTGTGTTCTTGTGTTTAAATTATCCTTATTCTCCTTTTTAGTTCTGCTTATGGCCCAGTTGAAGATATATGTGAATCACTCAAGAAACTGTAAACTGGAATGGGGTTCTGGAGGCTTTCAAACTGATTTCTTGTAGATGAGGAAATAATAAGTACCACAGAATAGAGTCATGGAGTTCAAAGTGGTTTAAACACATCCTCATTTCCTGCCCCCCAGACCCTGTTCCAAGTTCTACTTCATTGCCACAGTCAGACACCAAGTCAGTTTTTACAGAAAATTAAATTTCCTGTGTTCCAGCTTGTGCTCACTGCCTCTTATCCTGTCATAGGGCACTACTGAAAGGAGTTCAGCTCCATCCTCCCTGCATCCACCCTTTAGATATTTACAGACATTGATAAGGTCTCCTCTCATCTATCTCTTCTCCAGGCTAAATAGTAGCAGCTCCCTCAACCTTTCCTCGGAAGAGAGATGCTCCAGTCCCCCAGTCATCTTTGTTGCCCTCTGCTGGACTCTCGCCAATAGTTCCCTGTGTTTCTTGAACTGGGGAGCCCAGAACTGGACAAAGTATTCCAGATGTGGCCTCACTAGGGTAGAGTAGAGGGGAAGTATGACTTCCCTTGACCTGCTGGCCACACTCTTCTTAATGCAGCCCAGGATATCATTGGCCTTCTTGGTAGCAAGGGCACAGTAAGGGCACAGTTGTTGAAGATGAACCTGCTCCTAACAACAAAACATCTTTTTTTTTCATCAAGTTTTGAAATTTGGACATTATAGATTTCCTGTAAGCCTAACAAAATGTACAGAAATGATCACATGGCAGATATCTGAGTTGTTTTCAATAGTAGGTGGAAACATGGTTCCTTTAGCAGCTGTTTGGGGCATTGCATAAAGCAGTCCTCTCCTGCATAGTTCAGCACTGTTTTGGTATAGATCATTTGCCACTGAAATCAAAGTCCTTCCCGTCACATCAGTCAGAAGCACATTGGACTTGAGCTACTTAGCCCACAAACTCTTCCATATATGTTCAGCTATACCCATACAAGCTGGCCTACTGTGGGCAACAGTAACAGTCTTTTCCCATTTATGCGCCTTTCCTTTTGGATTAGCGGGAATACTGTCACAAAACTGCACAGCCTGAAAAAAAAACACAAGCCAGCCTGGGGAGTGGTGTTTCCAGTCCTCAAAAGCTATCATTTCCAGTGGTGTTTGGTGGGGTGAAGCAGAGACCAGTGTTGGTATCAGGGGACCAGGGAGGTTGTGGCTGCCCTGCTCCGCTTTGGTTTTCTCTGCCAGTGCTTCATGGACCTCTGTCACATTGCTCTGGTACAGCTGGAGGTAGAAGACAGCTCCATGTTTCTTAGGGTGAGCTCCTCCCTTCTCTCCTGAGGGCCTTCACCCATTCTTCTAAAATATGTTTTATATCTAGTTCTCCAACATAAAGAGGGTCTCCTGAAAGGCCATCTCATTGGGGAGGAAAGGGACAAAGGTTTCCCCAAGCTTCCTGTCTCTGGAGGGCGCATTTAAAGAGCTCTCCTCAGATCTCTGCAAAAATAGCAGAAACCTCTTAAATTTCACTAAACCAGATTTCCTGCAGCATAGGATACCTCACAAGAGAACTGGAATCAGAAAATTGCCTGGACAGTGTTGTGCAGGCTCCCTAGGAAATGCCAATAGTTTCAGTGAGACAGCGTTCCCATCCGCCTCACCTCCACCTCTGTGTCAGCTAATACTGGCAGGCTGACTGATCCAAAGACTGTTGCAAAATGCCCTTGTGTATAAGGAATTTGGGGGAAGCACAGTAAGAAGCGATTATACCATAAGTGCACTGATGAAGTTACAGAAAGTGAACTTCCCTATGACCTTGTGGTTTCACTACTGGAATAATACGAAAAGAGAGAGCCAAAGCTGGCTGCTAACTGTGACATGACATCAACAGGGAAGTCAAGGGAAGGTTTTGTTTAACATGCTTTTATTTACTTCTTAGAACAGTGATGACATTACACTCACACCACCAGAAAATGAGTCACGTACTTGCCACTTGAAGCTGTCAGGATCTATATAAGCATTTTAGCTGCAGTCTTGGAACACAGAAGGTCAAATCTTTTCTGCTGTAGCACGGCACCTTGGCAAGCTGGGCACCATGCAATACATTCTACTTTGTGCTGCTATCCTCCTACCTGAGAGTCTTGCTTTTCCAACAAAACTTAAACTAGAATCATTGAGTGACGCAGTCTCAGAGAATGTAAAGGTATGTTAGCGGGTAGACAACATAGCTACATTATGAATAACCTGATTCTTGATTCAGCTTCTGCTTTCCTTTCTTGTCTGTTTGTATTTATCTTCTCACCTTACATTACCACATCAGCTTTTTTGAGGGGTGACATAAAATAATTTAAACTTGATGACTAGCTCAGACACCTTAATTGTAATTTACAGAAGAGTCCAACTGTTAAATAAAGGGGAGTAGGTATTCTTTAACACTTCTCAAAAATATTATGTAGAATGTGTTGGAAGGCTGCAGATTTGAATGCTCAGTAAACCGTGTTTACTTAAAAGGATTGCTTGCTTACAGTGCTTCACTGCTTTTGCAACTCTTTTTATATATATTAACATATACTACACAGAAGACAGCATTTGGTAAACTGAACTGGAAAGAAAAAATATATCTAAAACTATCCAAGCATGCAGGATGATGAAATAATTCAATCAACTGTAAAATGTATAATGCAATTACCAGATGATCATAGATACACATATTAAATTTTATTTTCCTTTTCTTCTTCCAGGTATATCTTGATAAATTCTTTCCAGTTTTTTCGAAAACAAAAAGCCTAAGCTTAGAAGAGAGGATTAAAGAAATGCAGAAGTTTTTCCACTTGACTGTAACTGGAAAATTAAATGCAGAAACAGAAGAAATAATGAAACAGCCCAGATGTGGAGTCCCGGATATAGCAGAATACCAAACTTTTCCTGGAAATCCAAGATGGAAAAAGACACATTTGACTTACAAGTTAGTGATGTTTCACGTTTTAAGGGGAAAGGGATTTCTTTGTATTTAACTATGTGTATTTCCTCCACACCTTAAATGATATTAATCTGCTTCCTTTTGCTGCCAGGATTGTCAATTATACACCTGATCTACCAGAAAAGAAAGTGGATGATGCAATTAAAAGGGCTTTTATGGTGTGGAGTGATGTGACCCCATTGCAGTTTCGAAGAGTGCTCCATGGACATGCAGACATTGAGATTCTATTTGCACGTCGTGGTGAGAATACATGTCATTTTTAAAATTCAGTGTTCCATATTTGACTCAAAACGTGTATTTTTATAGACACAGTTTGGAATTATTCTGAAGTCTGCATAACTTTTATCTCCTCTTTATCATGCCACCAAATCTATATCTTATGATTCAGTTTTACTCCTGTGAAACCATCAGAAAATCCTTTGAGAGTTACATCTGTGAATTCAGCTCCAGAATGAGACACCTAAATTTAGATGTTCAAGGCTCTGTCTGTCTTGAAAAATACTGCAGACTAATGGGAACACATCTGCAGAGCAAACCAGCTAGTTCTGAAGATCCAGCCTTCACAGGCTGGACTCAGGCAGGATCAGGAAGGTTTAGTTTGGCCTAGATCTAGTTTTGTTTCCTGGACTAAAAGGTCTTTGGCAGCTGAAGAGCTTTAGGTTTGGCCATAGACTACATCCTGGTTCATCTTTTTCCCCAAGGAATCCCATTGGTGCACTCCAAGATTGCACCAAGTGCAAGCCAAAGCACAGTTTGACGAAGAGGAGGCTGAGGGGGGACCTCATCATGCTCTACAATTACTTGAAAGGACATTGTAGAGAGGTTGGTGCTGGTCTCTTCCCACAGGTAATTAGGGACAGAACCAGGGGGAATGGTTCAAGTTGCAACAGGGCAAGTTTAGACTGGACATGAGGAAGAAAGTCGTCATGGAAAGAGTGGTCAGACACTGGAACAGACTGCCTAGGGAGGTGGTGGAGTCGCCATCCCTGGATGTGTTTAAGTGTCGCTTAGATGTGGTGTTGGGTGATATGGTTTAGGGGTGAACTTGTAGTGTAGGGTTAATGGTTGGACTCGATGATCCTAAGGGTCTTTTCCAACCTGAATTGTTCTATGATTCTATGAAATTAAGTCATGAATTTTAAGAGTGTTTCCTAAGCTTTGCTCCTTATTTTTACAACCTTGCTGCTATAATAGGATTTTTTTAAGGACTAGTAATGAACAAAACTAACAAAAACGAGCACTATGCTTCAGTTTTGCTGAATTTAAAAATTAGAGTTGATGTAATCTGATGAAATTTATTTCTTTCTAAATGCAGGGCATGGTGATGGATACCCTTTTGATGGAAGAGGTAACACATTAGCTCATGCATTTGCACCTTCAGGAGAACTTGCTGGAGATGCTCATTTTGATGAAGATGAAAGGTGGTCAGACACTAATAAAGGTAAAACCTACATATGTGTATGAACAGGAAAGGCAAGTGTTGTACATGTTAGAACAGAGCCATAGGAAACTATGCCAATAGTGTGCTCCAGCGGTCAAGAAGGTCAATAACATCCTGGCCTATATCAGAAATTGTGTGATCAGCAGAAGTAGGAAAGTGGTTGTCCTCCCGTGCTCAGCACTGGTGAGGTCACACATTGAATCCTGTGTTCAGTTTTGGGCCTCTCACTACAAGGAAGACATCGAGGTGCTGGAGCATGTCCAAAGAGGGCAACGAAGCTGGGAAAGGTACTCAAGAACAAGTCTTATGAAGAACAGCTGAGGGAACTGGAGTTGTTTAGACTCAAGAAAAAGAGGCTCAGGGGAGGCCTTATCATTCTCTACAAGCAACTGACAGAAGGTTGTAGTGAAAAGGGGTCGGTCTCTTGTCCTAACTAACAAGTGATAGGACAGGAGGAAATGGCCTCAAGTTGAGCCAGGGGAGGTTTTGATTGGGTGTTGGGAGAAATTTCTTCACTGAAAGGGTTGTTAAGCACTGGAAAAGGCTGCCTAGAGAAGCGGTGGAGTCACCACCCCTGAAGGTATTTAAAAGACATGTAGATGTGGTGCTTAGGAACGTGGTTTAGTGGTATACCTGGCAGTGTGAGGTTAACAGTTGGACTCGATGATCTTAAAGGTCTTTTCCAACCAAAATACTTCTAAGATTTTATCAAATGCTTTGCATAACTCTTCATGCTTCCGTACCATTTCAGTACCAATATTTCTGTCCTTACCAACTACTTTTCTAAGTACTTTTGCTTCCTTATCATTAACAGCTGTATAATGCCTATTCTGTCCATATTTTAAAGCACTTTTCACAGCCTAAACAAGGACTAAGTCTGTTTTCTACGTAAATTATGAAAAGATAAAATGACGTGCTTGTAGGAATAAGGTTGTTTAAAAGCAAAGTTGGAAAGAGACTCAGGGTCTTAGATGCATATGCAAGGGATCAAAATACTATAACTACATATGAAAGTTCAGTAATAACCAATCAAAACTCTAAGGTTTCCTTTAAAGGGAATGAAAGCTAGAAAATCTCCTGCTACTTCAATTCTTTGTATCTTAAAAAGAAATGCCATACCTTTAACGTACTCTTCTATGCTTCTGTGCTGCAGAAGTTAATTTGTTCCTTGTTGCTGCTCATGAATTTGGCCATTCTTTGGGACTCGCTCATTCAAATGTCCGTGGAGCTCTGATGTACCCTACATACTCATATGTGAACCCAGCAACCTTCAGACTTCCAGAGGATGACAAGCGGGGAATTCAGAAGTTATATGGTAAATTCATTATGACATTTGACTTTCAAGATAAAGCTTACCATGGTACAGGTTTCACTACTCTCCCTGTTTGCAAGGGCCTAATCAGACTACCCAAAAGAAACAAGGGGAACAAACCTGGGAAAAACACATTTGCTCCACTATATTCCCTCTGTAGGGTGTCCCCACCGCAACCAAGAGGTGAGGGAGCAGAGGCCTTGTGCACCGTGTTCCTGTGCACCCACATACTGCCAGCCAAATCCTACGGGCCTTGCCCTGCAGATGAGATATTTCAGTGAGTGGGGCTCCTGGCAAGGAAATGAGAGTTACTGTACCACTTACCAAGTCAATGGCACAGTTCAGTGAAGGCAGGAACTACTTAGCACTAGGAGTGGAGCATAACCAAAATTGACTCCATGGGGTAAACTTTGCCAGGTTTGCTTTTCTTTAGGCACCGCCTTCCTCAGGGCATGCTAAAGGAATGCTAGGAATAAAATACAGTTTTTTGCATTGTCCTTTTCTAGTACAGTCTCATGTTTTGTGCTTCTTTCCAACAGGGAGAAAGTCATCAAATGCTTGAAGAAAGTGCTTCAAAAAGACCGAAGAATTCACATGTGGTTGTTTTGGTACTCCAAAAGCATTTTAATTCTCTAGCTAATTAAAGTGGCAAACTCCTGGACTGTGCTTTCTCTCTCTGAATTTTTTTATTGATTTATTTGCACTTTATACAATTTCAGTTAATAATTAAAAAATCCCAATCTTGTATACTCTATTGTTTAATACTATTTTCTTTCTTACAGCATTTAACTGGGGGTTTAAAAACTCCTGCATGTGCATATCCCTCAGAAGAGAGCCTGTGTGCATTCACTGTTGGAGTTACAAACCATTGCTGGCTTGCTTTCAGTTCCCATGCATGTCCCGGCCTTTCACGGCACCTATTGCTGCCTCCTCAGTGTGAGGAGTGCTCCCATACCCAGTCAAATTCACAAGTGTAATTAAACTGGATTTATTAAGAAATGAAAAGCTCCCCCAAATTCACAAGATCTGGTATCAGTTGAGAAGAGCAGTTACTACACTACACCCAAACCTTAACAAAGAATAACGATCCAAATCATATTATACACTCACCCGTACAAAGACGAGACTCTCAACCTCGAGGAGTCACCTTGGCCCGCGACTCAAACCAAGGGGGGAGGTTGTGCCCTGACTGCAGGACCTGCTGCTCTGAAGGGACTTGCTCCAATGTGTCCTTCATGGCTTGCCAGAGAAGCAGTTTTCAGAAGTAGTGGACTAGGATTCCCATTCTTCACTGTGATATTCAAACATCTCTCAGGTATCCTGAAATTTAAAAGAACAAAACCAAACAGGAATTTTTCTTCCCTGCTTCGGAAGATTAATCCAATGTTGCCAGAAAGGACACAGAGTGTATTATCAGTAAGTTCGCAGATGACACCAAGTTAGGTGGGAGTGTTGATCTGCACGAGGGTAGGGAGACCCTGCAGAGAGACTTGGATAGATTGGATCGATGGGCCAATGTAAACGGTATGAGCTTCAACAAGGCCAAGTGCCAGGTCCTACATTTGGGCCACAACAACTCCCTGCAGCGCTACAGGTTTGGGGAAGTGTGGCTGGAGCACTGCCTGGCAGAAAGGCACCTGGGGATTCCAATTGACAGGTGGCTGAATATGAGCGAGCAGTGTGCCCAAGTGGCCAAGAAAGACAATGGCGTCCTGGCTTGTATTAGAAATAGTGTGACCAGCAGGAGTAGGGAGGGGATTGTCCCCCTGTACTCAGCACTGGTAAGGCCACACCTTGCGTATTGTGTCCAGTTTGGGGCACCTCAATACAAGAGAGTTATCAAGGTGCTGGAGTGAGTGCAGAGGAGGGCAACGAAGTTGGTGAAGGGCCTGGAAAAGAAATCTTATAAAGAGAGATTGAAGGAGCTGGGGTTGTTTAGTTAGAAGAAGAAGTGGCTAAGGGGAGACCTCATCTCTCTCTACAACTATCTGAAAGGACATTGTAGAAATGTTGCTGCTGGTTTCTTCTCACAGGTAATCAGTGATAGAACAAGAGGGAATGGCTTCAAACTGCAGCAGGGCAGGTTTAGACTGGATATTAGGAAATTTTTTGTCATAGAAAGAGTAGTCAGACATTGGAAAAGGCTGCCCAGGTAGGTGGTTGAGTCACCATCCCTGAATGTGTTTAAAGGACGTTTAGATGTGGTGTTGGGGAATATGGTTTAGGGGTGAGCTTTGTAGAGTAGGGTTTGTGGTTAGACTCGATGATCCCAGGGGTCTTTTCCAACCTGAATGATTCTATGATTCTATGAAAGCAAAAGCAAGAACAGACAGGCATAATCCTGGAAATACTAGGACAACCTCCTGGTGGCTGGAGCTGGCCAGTTGTCTTGAGGGCCTGAGCTACTCCCTGCTGTAGGGTGAGATGCCTGTCTTCCTGCCATAACTGAAAAGCTACAGTTACATCGGAAAATGCATCTCTGTTTCTCAGTCCCAGGAGAAAATGGCTGTGCCTTCCTGGTTCCCTGAGCAAAGCATCACCTTAGAAACTTCAAAGCTTCCACTGGGCTCAGTCCTTAGAGAGGTTGGGAAAGATGCGATGAGAACAACTTACTTTACACACAGGCACTGGTCTATAAACACTGAAACTTTTTTGCATATTTAGCAGGATAAACTCTTATGGAACCAGTGGTTTCTCCATTAGGAGTTTTTGTGCTCCTTGATGGGTAGAGGCGACCTCTTCTACCTCAACAAATTTACCAAATGTGCATAAACGTCTATTTTCTCAAAAGCTTGACACCATTTCCCTGCCTTTATCCAAAAGCCTTTTCCAGTTCAAGAGCTGCAGCCTAGTGATGCAAGGGCTCTGAGTTCACCTACAACTAGGAAAAACTTTTGCTCAGCCACAGGTTTGGCACGGGGCACCTGAGAGAAGGAAGTCTGCTCACGGGCAATGTGGGACACAAGAAAGTGGTGGCATCTTCTGCAATTCAAATGGAGGATGGAAAGGAGGAGAGGCAGTTTTAAACTGCCTGTACTCAGAAGACTCATGTCCTGCTCTCTCAGCCACCAAACATAAACATTTCCTAGGATAGCATGTAAACATTAATACTTTCCCAAGGTAGGTCTGAATCTCAGTTAAGTTGCTGGGACCAACTGATTTCTGGGGTTTGCTCCTCCTGCCTCCCTGGAGCTGGAAGGGATGTGAAACAAGCTGTAAGAAATGAAGGTGAATTCCTCTCTGTCACATTGGAAAACTACCTTTTCCTGCATTCCTTCTGAACTCTTCTAATCACTCCCTTCCTAGCTGACACTTTACCTTAAAGGTGCTGCATCTTCACCATCCATGGAATTCCCAGTTCTCTGTGACTGTCTTGGAAGTGTCTTCAGCAATGGCAAGAGAGCAAACCTATATAAGGAGAGGGAGCAACCAGCTGAAAAGCAGAGAAAATTAGAGTTACATACCTGTCAGATGGGCAACAGTTTATTGCATAAAGAATTCCTGTTAGTCCAATTAAGAAGTAGCACCAGATGGTAGGATTGCTGAAATAAGTCATTGAAAGATATCCAGACTGTCAAGGATAGGTAGTTATAGGGTACAAAGCATGGTTCCTTCAAGAGCTTCCCCTTCAGAAAGGTTTCTCACCTCTGGTAAGACAGAAGTTTGAAAACGCTCTAATCAGTTACTAGCCATTTCTTCCACATGAAGCTCAAAGATGAAGTATCTAGTGCTAAGTGGGTACTGAGGGCACTGGTGTCTTGAGGTATGAGAGAAAAAGGAAGTCTGAGAATAGAGGGTCAGATCCCAGACCGCATTAAAGGCAATGAAGACTGGGTGTAGTGAGCTCCATGGCCTGTGTAGATGTTCAACCAACTTGGGTTGACCTGGAGGGCCCTGGAAAGATGCAATGTCGACTGCAAGTACCCTGGTCTCTTGGCCAAAGTCTCCACAGGGCACATAGCAAAAAACAGAGATAAGGACACATGGGACAACCCATGAACCATGCCGTAGGAGGCACTGTACTGACAAATGAAGAAGGCATAAGAACAAATATAAGACTGAAAGCAGCAGATCTGTTTTCTAGTGCACAGTTAACTTCCGTATGAACTGAGATGAACGGGATAAAACTCCAGAGATGTATTCCTACGAAGACTGTTCTGACAATGGGATACATCTGGGAGACAGTTTCCAGTGAGCACATCAGCTGACTGGCCTGCAGTGGAACCAACCCAAGATGGGAGTGAAGCATCCTTGTGTGTTGAAGGAGGTATCTCTGAGAGGCAGCAGCACACAGCTAGAATCACCGCTGGATGTTAAGTAAAGTAGTGGCCAGGATTTTTGTCCTCAGAGAAGGCAAAGGTAGACGAGATGAGCTGTTGGCAGGATCTTATGTCTTCCCGAGCTCCTCTTGTCCCTCCCTTCTCGCTCAGGACCTCTCCAGGGGAACATCTCACCCTGCTTACTAGACGTGAACTAAATATCTGCCTCCATCTAGTGGTAGGGCTCGGCAAACTGCACTGGCTTTACGCCCTGTTGTAAAGAGCATCTTACCCTCCCGCAAGTTCGCAGCAGTTAGTACGATACATCCCACCATTAGGGGAAATTAGGCCCAAGAGCAAATTTAGCAAAGCTGCTGTTGTGTCTTTCTTCTTCACTTTATTCTACTGCACTCTGAGTAGGTTTTCACACACTTTCTCTAGTACCCATCTGAGGATATCTTAGTGCCTTGTGTCATTTAAATACCATCTGTTCCCTCCTCTTCCATAGAAGAAATGGGAAATCACATAGTATTTTGTTTTTTCGGGGCTTTGAACTTTTGTTTGGTTGTGCTACTGTTCTTTTAAATAAAAATGTGTTTAAATGCAGCTTTGCTGTTCAAGATAGTACAAGCAGCAAATGAATTCTCAATTGTGTTAATATTTCTGACAGGTCCTTTTGCCACCCACATGTAAAGGATAAGCTTTATTCCTGTTTTAAAAAAGTCATGATTACTACCCCAGAGAAGCTATTATTGGGACTTACGCAGTCATTCAGGTATCCTGAGACTACTCCATCAAACATGGAGAGACACTCTGAGAAGGCAAAGTCAAGATACATGTGATAGAATTGTGCATAACGCGCACAGGGTCTGTAGGAAGATATCAGTTTTACTTCACTATTCATTCTACTTCATCTGCTGTCTAATAAAATTTTAAGACAAAATACACATTTGGATAATTTTAATCAAACCATTCACTCATTTTTCCTTCTTTTAAGAAGTGCTTTTACAGTTTAGATTTGATCAGCATAAATTGAAACAGTATCACTGGTTAGTTATGTGATTCATCTCAATAAAAGTCCAGTGGTATGCTCTAGCTTTTTTCATTATATAGATTTTAAATACTTATTATGTTGGAACAGTTTGTGTATCTGAAGACATAGAAAAAGGTGATGTAGCTTGTAATTTCCTGAGCCATCTGAAATACTGCAGGAAGAGTTGCCACCTCTTCTCATCTACCTATAGCAAATACAGCAGAAATAGCATTTTACTAAAAACAGTAGCAATTTCTACAGTTTAAATACTTACAATTTCAAGGTGAGCAGGGGGGATTTACCAATCCCTCTTTTCTAATCTTAAATCAGTGCTTTTCCTTTTTATGTTAATCCCTTTACACAACATCCCTTCCTCTTCTTAGACATTTTTATAATTTTTTTAGCTACTATGTCTGCATTTTCTCCTCTTTTCCTTGCTAATTCCAACAGCATTTGGCTTTGCTGGAGTAATGCACGTTCTAACACTATCTCAGTCCTCTCTTTCATTCTACCACTTCTACCCAACAAGGGAGAATCATGTTCAATTCAAAACTTCTCTGAAGTACATGGCATGATGTTCTGGGATTGACTTCTTCTGAAGCCCTGGAAATGAAAACATTTAATTATACAAAGAAATACGGGAAGAGGGTCACACTGGGCATCTCTAATCAATTGGAAGAAAAGAAGATTATCAGGAGTAACCAGCACGGATTTACCAAGGGGAAATCTTGCCTAACTAATCTGATATCCTTCTATGAAGGTGTGACAAAATGAGCTGATGAAGGCGGACCAGTGGATGTCATATACCTTGACTTCAGTAAAGCTTTCGACACTGTTCCCCATAACATCCTCATAGGTAAACTCAAGAAATGTGGGATAGATAATTGGACCATGAGGTGGATTGCAAATTGGCTCAACAACAGAGTTCAGAGGGTTATGATCAGTGGCACAGGGTCAAGTTGGAGTCCTGTGGTCAGTGGTGTTCCCCAGGGATCAGTGCTGGGTCCAGTTTTGTCCAATATCTTCATCAGCAACCTGGACAAGGGGATAGAGTGCACCCTCAGCAAGTTTGCTGATGACGTGAAACTGGGAGGGGTGGCTGACACACAGGAAGGCTGTGCTGCCATCCAACAAGATCTGGACAGGCTGGAGAGCTGGACAAAGGGAAACCTTCATGAGGTTCAATAAGGACAAGTGTAGAGTCCTGCATCTGGGGAGGAATAACACCAGGCATCAGTACAGATTAGGGAATGTCCTGTTGGAAAACAGCCCCGTGGAAAAAGACCTTGGAGTGCTAGTGGGCAGTGACTTGTCCATGGGACAGTAATGTGCCCTTGTGGCCAAGAGGGTCAATGGGATCCTGAGTGCATTAAGAAAAGAGTGTTCAGCAGGTCTAGGGAGCTTCTTCCCCTCTACTCTGCCCTGGTGAGGCCACATCTGGAATACTGTGTTCAGTTTTGGGCTCCTCAATTCGAGAGAGACAGGGATCTACTGGAGAGAGTACAACGGAGAGCTACGAGGATGATTAAGGGACTTGAATATCTCTCCTATGAAGAGAGACTGAGAGACCTGGGGCTGTTTAGCCTTGAAAGAAAATGGCTGAGAGGGGACCTTATCAATGTATATAAATATCTGAGGGGTGGGTGTCAAGGGGAAGGGGACAATCTCCTCTCAGTGGTGCCCAGTAACAGAACAAGGAATAACGGGTTTAAGTTAGGACATGTGAAGTTCCACCTCAACATGAGGAAAAATTTCTTTACTGTGAGGGTGACAGAGCACTGGAACAGAGTGCCCAGAGAGGTTGTGGAGTCTCCTTTTCTGAAGAGTTTCAAAACCCAGCTGGATGTGTTCCTGTGTGGCCTGCCCTAGGGGATCCTGTTCTGGCAAGGGGGTTGGACTAGACCTCTAGAAGTCCCTTCCAACCCCTAACATTCTGTGATTTTATGATTCTATGATTCTATGATTCGATTCTATGATAAAGACACTTTAATTTATCTTCTAATTTATTAATTTCCCCAATTAACAGCTTACAAAAAAGGGAAACAATAGTAAAAATGGCATAAAGACAGTGGAGGTAAGATGGCCTTTTTGACATTATGAGGATGGACAAAGAGTACAAGATAAAATATCTTAAGGTAAGAAGAACATCTTCATTATGAGTCCTCACATACAGGAAAATGATCCTTTAACATAAGTGACACTAAGTCCAGCTCTAAAGTTTATACAGCAGCCTGTAGCTCTTCATTTTCTGTATCTTCATGTCTGAGCTTAAGGAAAGAAAAAAACAGAGTTCATGCGATGAACTGTGCACATTCCCTGTTTTGTTTTGCAGTGAGGTATTTCTGCCCAGAGTGTTAACATTGAATGACACTCCGTGGAGCTTGTCTGATTTCAGCACAGGTGAATGCTGGTGCTGTAATATCTGTAACCCTTCACTTCCAAAATGGCCATTATTCCTGACGAAATACCTTTTATTTAATAATCTGAGTACTTAAAGTTAATATGGCCCAAATACCGTCTGGACAAATTCATGGAGAAAAAAAAAATCCATTAAATGATTCCTTGTGAGTTCCTACTTCACGGACTTCCTGACCTACAAATTACTAAAAGCTAATATGTTTTTCTTGGGAGTTACTACCATGTGTTTGTCCTATTATTATATTCTTGTCTAGGTGGTCCTTATGGGGGCCCAAACACTGAGCTACACTGATATTTTTCAGATCCAGAATAGATGACTTTATGCCAGTCTTTTTTTTTTTCCTGTCCTCTCTAGGGGACACATCCTTAAATCCAACCTGCTTTTCCAAGCTTTACAATTTGGCCAAGTGCTCTCTCTCTTACACTTTTTTTTCACACAGACACAGACACAATTATTGAAGCTGGAAAGGACCTCTGAGATCAGGTCCAGCCTATGACCCAACACTGGCTAGACCAAGGCACTAAATGCCACATCCAGTCTTTCCTTAAACACCTCCAGGGACAGTGACTTCACCACTTCCCTGGGCAGTGCATCCCAGTGCCTGAGCACCCTCTGAGGGTGATCACTGAGGAAGTGTTTCCTGAGATCCAACCTAAACCTCCCCTGACACAGTTTCAGGCCGTGCCCTCTCATCCTGTCACTGATTGCCCAGAAGAAGAGCCTGACCCCCACCTGACTACACCCTCCCTTCAGGCAGTTGTAGAGAGTGGTAAGGTTCCCCCTGAGTCTCCTCTTCTCCAGGCTGAACACCCCCAGCTCCCTCAGCCTCTCCTCACAGGACTTTCCCTCCAGTCCCTTCCCCAGCCTCGTTGCTCTCCTCTGGACCCGCTCCAGCCCCTCAATGTTTTTCTTGCAGTGAGGGGCCCAGACCTGCACACAGGGCTCAAGGTGAGGCCTCACCAGTGCTGAGCACAGGGGTAGAATTACACGCCTGCTCCTGCTGGCCACACTGTTCCTGACACAAGCCAAGATGCCATTGGCCTTCTGGGCCATCTGGGCACACTGCTGGCTCACGTTCAACCAATTGTCTACCAGTACTCTTAGGTCCCTCTCTGCCGGGACACCCTCCAGCCACTTCTCCCCAGTCGGTAGCGCTGCAGAGGGTTATTGTGGACAAAGTGTAGGACCCTGCACTCGGACTTGTTGAACTTCACACCATTGGCCTCGGCCCATCCACCCAGCCTGTCCAGGTCCCTCTGCAGTGTCTTGCTATCCTCCAGCAGATCGACACTCCCCCCCAGTTTGGTGTCATCTGAGAATTTTTCAAGGTTATTTTGCCAAACCTATCTTCATCTGGCTATTTAATAACTATCTCACTGATTTCTGAATACGTTACTGTTTTCTTTCTCATTTACGTATAGTTCCATTCACAGCCCTTTTTCCTTCTCAGACAAATCATAAAAAAATATATCTGCCTTTACTCGCTGCTGCTCCTAGGAGAAACAAAGGTACTGCCCTCAGCACCCTGTCACCTGTGGCGCATTCAGACCCACGGAAAATCCTGCCATCAGGCAGCTGAGATCCCACCCCAGCTCCATGGAGGATCTTGGCTTCACACAAAGGCTCCTGTTGTTTTGGGTTTTAATTCTATAATGGGGCTTAATCGGTACACATTCTAGGTGCTCAGGGCAAGCGATACCTGGTGTTAAAGGGAAATAAGATCTCTGGAGAACAAGTTTAACGACATAAGCAGCACCTGCAGCCATAGCAACATATATTAAAGC